>MU564352.1:4875155-4997449 GCA_024362625.1 Silurus asotus | reverse complement strand
TTTTTTTTTTTTTTATCTGTAGGCCTTTTTTTTTTTCTTTACAATATTTCTCTATGTGAATATATACAAATGATGAATATAGTATTAAAATAATAATTAGTTTTAGGTGCTTTTTATTTAATTTTGTTCAGACCACCAAAGGTTCGATTTTCGATATGTATTTGTATGGTGCTTTTATCAGTGGCCATGTCACAAAGCAAAAAAAAAGAAAGCATTTATTTTTTATATCCATTTGAAATTACTTATAAATAATTAGATTGGTTTCCTGAAATCGATCTCTTTTACGTCCACCCCTGTAAATGTATTTGCATTATATTTATAATTAAAACAGATTTTGATCGAAAAAATCGAATGTTTAAGATTCTCGCATATAAACACTATTTGGACAAAAGTATTGGGACACCTGAACTCAAGTTCAAGAAGATCTTAAGTGTCCTGCTATAGAGCTCTGAACCCAACCATGTTAAACACCTTTGGGATGAATTGGAACACTGACTGCACCTCAGGCTTCCTCACCTACATCAGTACCTCACTTTACTAACACTCTTGTGTCTAAATAAGCACAAATCTCCACAAGCATACTCCAAAATCTGGTGAAACATCTTCCCAGAAGACTGGAGATTATTCTGATGGCAAACTGTGACCTAAATGTGGAACAAGATTTAAAAAAAAAAAACACATACGAATCATATGGTCAGGTGTCCCCAAGCTTTTGTCCAAATATTATATTTCAATACAGACATTATTCCATGTGTTTCAAGGAGGAGATTATGTTTGAAGCTGCAGGATGCAAGGTTTTGAAGTTTCACCCAAAGAACATCTGCACAGTACAAACATTGCTGCACAGCCCACGTTTCAAGTCTTTTTCCAAAGTGCACAGCACGAAATGTTGTGTATGTGTTTATGTAGATGTCAGAAGTGTATCTAAATCTAGAGTGTGTATTTCCCTAAACATACATCTTATAGATGCTAAGATTTTCATGGTTTTACTAAGCCTCTTTACAGATCTAAATATGTGTCAGCGTCTGGAACTGGGCTTTAGAATTAGGGAGTGTGTGTGTGTGTGTGTGTGTGTGTGTGTGGATGCAGATATGTCTGGGTTAGAGTCTTGACACGGAGGTGCTCCAATGAGCGGGGACTCAACTACAATGTAGAGGAGAAAATTCTCCAGGGCTGATGCACATTGTGTCTGACAGAAACGCACACATACAAACACACACACTGCGTTGAAGAGGAAAAGCACCAGTCCGTAGCTCTCTTTCTCCACCGTTTGGCATGAATGCATTTTCTTGCACAGAGGTCTGTGTCATGATATAAATAATGTGTGAACCCCTATGGAGACTAGAGGACAGCCGGTTGATCGGCTGGCCGATTGTGCCGCAAGTGAGGCCGTTTAATAGGCAGTCAATTTTGCACTTGCATGAGAGAATAGAACTCTGCCATACCAGCAGGTGGCGGTAGTCTGCATCCGGGACGCAAACGTGGAAACCGGGTGAGCTGGAACTGCGAATATATAAAGCAAGCAGCATCCCCACCTGCCGCGATCGTTACTAACGGCTTTGTGTCTTTTTACAATCATATCTGCTAAGTTGTAAAGACAAGAGCAAGAATGACAAGCGTCCGTACTTTCCCTCTTTACTCAGTCATCGTTTGCTTTCGCCAGTTCCTCTTTTTTCCCCCCGCTTGTTTTCTCATTGGCGAAACCGAATAGCCAATCAGAGTTCTCTTTCTTGCTGACGAGCTCCGCCGCTGATTCAACATGCAGAATCGGCTGAAAAACAGTCTGACTAGAGCCAATTGTGCGGAACACACCGGGGGGGAAAAAAAGTTTCCCGACCAAAGTTTAAAAATCATCGGATGGCTTTAAGTTCTTATCCTTCGATTTCAGTCGAATGAAACAAACCTGGTAACAAGTGCAGATTGAAGAGGCCTGTGTGTTGGTTTAAATGTTTAGTTTAAGCAATTTTCTGCATTGCATCCTATTAATAATCTGCTCTATTTTTTGAGATAAAGGGTGAAAAATAGATATTATCATATCCTCATATAGCGACATCGGATAGAGGAAAAAGCCAGATCAGACACACACACCTTTTATATGCATTGTTTATATTTAAATGTTTTTATTGCAGTTCCATATGAAAGAAGTTCCAGATCTCTGGTTATAAAAGACGTCATCTCTTTCCTCATCTGTACTCGTCTTCTCTTTATTCCTTCCATAGATTGTCGTTTCATGTAGGTTCTTCTCTTCTCATCTTGTCTCATGTTTTGGGACAGCCTCTTCTTTCCCCCCGCTTGTCTCCTCTATTGTCACATCTCTCCATCTCCAGATATGTTTCATTTCTTCTCTTCTGGCTGCCACTTTTTGCTCCTATTTAAATCTCACTTCTTCATGTCTGTTTGCATCTTTGCTTTTATTTCCTGTCTGGTATCTCCTAGTCTCTACTTATCTTTTTTTTTTCTTCCTTAGCTCATCTCAAGAGTTTCTTCTCTAGTTGTGTAGCTACTCATTTTGCATTTTTCTCTCCTCTTTTCTTTTTTTTTTAATCACATCTTTTGTGTATAGTCTTCGTCTCTCTTCACATTTCTTTCCTGAAGTCTCTTCTCTTCTGGTCTCTTCTTGCCTCTTCTCAACTTGCCCATGCTTATCTTATCTTATTCATGTCTCATGTTTTTTCTTTCTTTCAATTCTTTTCATCTACTTTCTTCTCTTTTTTATCTCTCCTTACCTCTTCTCTTTTCATCAGCTTGTCTTTTTTGTGCCTTTTTAATTTGCATCTCTTCTTCTTGTCTTTTTCTCGTCAATTCATATCACAGTTTCTTTTTGCCTTGTCTTATTTCTTATCCTTTTGTATTTTTCTGCTCTAAGGTCTCTCCACTTCTCTTTGACCTTTAAAAGAAAAAAATTCACTCTATTTCCCTGAAACACACTCGTGTCCCGTATTAACCCAGCAGGCCGGAGCAAAGGAGACATTGGACTAAACTACTTTCTTTTTCTTTTTCCGATTCACTGACCACCACTTTTTACTTGAATTTCATTGCGGGGATTTCACAGATTTTTCTTCATTCTTTTCTTCTTTTTTTTTTTTTACCAGTTTGTGCGACACATTTATTTTCCCACCCACAAGGGATTTTTGGCTGTTTCAGGCCAAGGAAATCATTGCTTTATAGACATGTATCACAATTCAGTGTAATTCATACACACACATGCCAGTCTATGATGCAATGTTCAGTTAATAAAATGAAGTTATTTAAAAAATAAGAGTTTACAATCTAATCTAAATGCTTCACAGGTTTGGGTAATTAAGAGGAAGCTGATGGGGCGAGAAGGATGTGAAACGGATCGCTGTGCGTGGTGGTATTCGCAGGGATCTTCCCAGTTCCTCTAACTGACTGACTTGATTTTCAGAGTGACTGCTCTGAACGATGATTGCAAATGAATTGAAATCAAAAGTCCTGGACACTTACCTGTTGTTGTTTTTTTTTTGTGTGTGTGTTTTCCTTTAGCTTCAGCTGGCTAGTGATGATAGCTGTGGCTCAGCCAATGCCAAAGATTTTGTCTTCCGCGTGCAGGTCTCCTGCCAGGTGAGTGTCTGTCTGTCCGTCCGTCCGTCTCTCCATCTGCTTTACCCCCAGTCATGCTCATTTCTACACAGTTATTATTAATATCTTCCATTTCTCTCTTTCTGCCATTCCTCCTTTAGGGTAAGACGTGGATGGTGCGCCGGATATACGAGGAGTTTCGCACCCTGGATGCTCACCTGCACCAGTGCATCTATGACCGGCGTTACTCCCAGCTCCCGCCCCTGCCATCGATGTGTGAGCTCGGCGAGCAAGTGAAGGTGAGAAGACACTTTCCTGTTCTCCCACCTTTAGAATGATTCTCTTCATAATTATATATGCCACCGTCAGTATTTGGTCATGTGACTTGGCTAAAGCAACAATATCGCTATGTCTTTTTCCTTCTGTTCATCAGGAATTCACACCCCTGCTGTCCGCGTACCTGAACCGTCTCTCTGGGATCGTGGACAGTAAGCTGAACTGCGGGCCAGTGCTCACCTGGATGGAGGTGAGATGACCGTTCGATATGTACGATGGCTGTAGTATCAAAATCTGAGAAAATCCGTAGTTAAACACCGTTCTATCGATGGTTATTCTTCTGTATCAGTTAACATATACGTGCTGTACTCTATTTTATTATTATTTTTTTTTTACATATTTGAGAACACGAGAAAATGCATAATTTCTATGCATAATAAAAGTAAAAAACATAAAACTAAATGTTTTAATTATACATTTTTTGAAGAGGTTTTTAAAATTTTAATTTTAAAAATTAACATAACTGTTTGATACTAAAATAGTACTGAACTTTTATTACAAAAATCAATTTTTAAAAAACTGCTAAATCATGAAAATGTGCTAAATGAGATATGAACATATTAATTATATTAATAAATTCTGATGGAATATAAAACATGTATTCAAACTGAAACAGAAAGTAACAGTATAAATATAAAAATAAAAATAGTTACATCCAAAATAAATTAAAAAAAGACACAAATAAACTAACCCTAACCCCTAGTGGCTGCTCTTGTTCTGTATAACGCGACTAGGAAAAACTATCCGTGTGGATTTTTCCACCAATCAATCAATGAATCAGTCGGCCTCTATAGTTTTACTTTTATCTTTTGTTTTGCACAAATTGATATAGCATTTAATTACTTCTCTGAAGGGCAGCTCATATATAAAGGTGCCATCTGTGCCTTTCAGATCGACAATCATGGCAATCGGTTTCTGCTCAAGGAAGAGGCGTCTTTAAATGTCCCGGCGATCGCAGCCGCGCATGTCATCAAACGCTACACAGCCCAAGCCAGTGACGAGATTTCCATTGAGGTAAAGCACATGTCCAAGACCCCATTCGTTGCAATTCATTGAGAAAATCATGAGAATATCATCATCACCATAGTTGGTAAAAACTTGACATTTCTTCCCAAGTACCTGGCAGAGTTTTGGCCTGATTCTTTACTTCTACACTTTTGCCACACTTGTCACACTTCTTTATCTTTTCTTCTCTTCTCCTCATCATCCACATCATCTTCCTCTCATCTGCTTTATTCCTGGTCCCTCCCCAGTCTCCGCTCTATATAGTGGCTCTTTCTGGGCCAAAGAACAGGGTCACCTGGCACATTTAGGACTCTCTACTTCTTTTCTCTCTCTCTCTCTTACACTCTCTCTCCCTCTCTCTCTCTCTCTCTCTATGTCTATATGTCTGTCTCTGCCTCCTACTACACATTCCTTTCTTTCTCTCCCTGTATTCGTGCATTTACCTTTCTTTCATTCACTTTCCTGTACACCCCATGTCTTTTTGTTCTTTCTTGGCTCTTTTTCTTGCACTCTATCTCTCTGTCTTTCATTCTTTTTTTTTACTTACTGTCACTGTCTTTTACTTTGACACTTCATCTGTCTTTTTGCTCTTCCTTCTTCTCCTTTCTTTTTTTTATTCGGTCCCATATTGGTCTCTCTTTACCTCTCTCTGTCTTGTCTCTCTTTCCTATACTTTATAGTTTGGACTTTACTCTGTGTAAATGTATGTCTTTCTTCTCTTTCTCTCTCTTATCTATCTATCCATCTATCTTTTGCATCCTTTTCCGTTCCTTTCCTTTTTCAGTTTTTCTTGTTTTTCCCTCCAAATCCTTTTTGTCCACTTTGTTTTTCTTCCTTCAACCTTTCTTCTTCTCTCTTGCTTAAACTCATCCACTGTCACTTTCTGGCAAAAGTGGACATTGTTTTTTTTTTTGTTTTTGTTGTTGTTCAGTTCGTTATCTGGGTCAGGGAGACGTTCCCGGGCAGGACCAGGCGTGTAGTGTAGCATGTTGTGGCTCAGCTCAGATGTTGTGGCTGGATAGTTGGGTGTTGTGTTTTGTCTGCAAGTTCCACAATCATGCGTACAAACATTGAAACATTAAAGACGTTTGTATGATTTGTGTTTATACCACACATGCAGCTGTACAAATTGCAGATTGTAGTTTACAAAAAAACGTCTCCACTCGATTAGTTTGGCGTCTTAGCTGACGTGCAAACATTCACCTATAACCTAAACGGCTCTAACTGAGAGATTCTCTGGTTTTGAAGGTCGGTGATATTTTGTCTGTGATTGATATGCCACCCAAAGAGGAGACCACCTGGTGGAGAGGAAAACATGGCTTTCAGGTACCTAAAGCATTTTGTATTCTTAGATCCTCCCTGGTTCACTCACCACCTATAAAGAAGAAAATATTGTAGGACAGCATTAACACGCACAATTGTTCGGCCGTCAAGTATGTGAAAACACACCTTATGTGATTTCCAATAAGAACAGAAATAACAGCATGCATGAAAACTTTGTAGTAGATATTAAAATATAAAAATGACATGGATGATGTTTAGAAGTTCAAAAATTTAGGTCTTTCATTGGACCCCCAGTTAAAGAAAAAGATCAAGAAATCGAGTCCTACTGCTCTTCAGCCTTGAAATGATTTTCAAATAAGTGTGAGATCTTGTTTTATTATATGTAATGTAGAGCTGTAAGATTTTTCAATTATAAATATTATTTAATTGCAAGGAAAGCTTTGCCCCAAAAACACTCATTCACATGCTGTTTTACCAGATTTTACATTGTACATTTATTTATTATATTGTTTGTGTGAAAACGCCTTAAACAGTAGAAGAACCCTAACCCTGGCTCATTTTATTCTATAGGTCGGTTTTTTCCCCAGTGAGTGTGTAGAGCTGATCAATGACAAAATCCCTCAGTCCGTCAGCACTCCCGCTGCCAAGATGGGTACTGCTCACTATTTTTTATTCAGCCATTTCATAAACTTTATTCATCTTTTTGTAGACAATTACGATTTGTCTTTGTTGTTCTAACAGAGTGTGATGCTGGCAGCTCAAGACCAGGAGTCACCAGTGTGCCTGGTCCATCTTCTCCCACATCAGGTATTTGTAATATCTGGTATTTCTGGCTAAACTTTGGTAAATCATTTTGCAAGTTGTTGAGGAACTTTATCGTTCTACTGCTCCATATTTACAATTTCACAATATTGATATCCGTCAAAGACGAACCTGATCAGAATGATGGATGGTTTACTATAGTTTTATAAAAGGATATCATGTGGCCACACATCAGCCAGTTGAAAAGCTAATCTGGGCAAGGCTTCAGTCGATTCATCGATGCAAGACGAACGAGACTAATTGAAATCTGGCACTTTGGCAATTTGTTGCCCCACAGCTCCAGGGTCCCCGATTCGATCTTCAGCTTGACTTCCTGCTTATAAAGGATTTCAAATGTACTCTCTCTGATCGCATTGGTCTCCACTGGGTTCTCTGGTTTCTTCCCACCTCCCAACACGTCATGCTAAAGTGGTTACTGAAGATGAATGAATTTACCTACGTCTGTGGAAAAGCATGATACCAACAGGAAACAACCAACAGAAAAAAAAGATGTAGGGAAATGAGAACTAGAATGTTTCCTCAAAAAGATTCCAGGCAATTCTGGAGAACTGTAGACAACTGAAGTATTTCTCAAAAAATGCTACTCGATGCTAAAGCACATGCACCCATGGGTGCGAAAAGAGGTGTTAAAATGATTGTTGTTTGGTGTGCAATTTAACAGTTTGATTAAATAAACATGGGCAAATATGTTATACATCATTTAGTACTTGTCACCAGTGTTGTCTCAATGCTGTGATTTTAAGACCTAAATTTTAAGACCGTAAGTCTTTTTTTCTGAGCACTGTGCTATATCTTTAGACTGTCTTGTCTTCTTTCTCTGTATCTCTTTCTCAGTTTTTCGGCCATGGTTCCTAAGACTCACCGGTAACACCTTCCGAGTGGAAATTAACACTCCTCCTTTCTGTTACAAAACAAAGCTGTCCTTTGGCGTTCGCTAACGTTTTTGTTTCGTCCTTAAACCCAACCGAAGTGTGTTACTAGGATTTAAGCCATTTATACAACGAGCAGATTGCGTGGCGAGCAGGAGTGGGCGGCCGAGTGGAGTGGGCATAAATCATTTTGAAACGTCGTGACTGTTTCCCTCTGCTCAGGCATCTCGATGTATAAATGAGAAGCTGTTGTTTGGATGATTCCACCCCCCCCCAACACACATTACACTGATAGGGATTATTCACCCAAAATTGCTATTAACAAACAGGAAGGCCAGGAACCACTGTCTCAGTGAAACGCTTGCCTGTTGTATTTATTCGGTGTTGGCATTTTAGGATAAAATTATTTTTAATCGTGCTTTGTGGACCCCTTAACTACCAGTGGCTGACATGGATTAACACCAACGTCATCACTATCGGATGTATAATGATCGCATTATACATACACACTCTACATACAGACATCTAACCCTGACATTATGTACATTTCAACTGTCAGCATTTCTTTTACACTTTTCATTAAAGAAAATGCTCGTTTGTTTTATTATTCCTTTGTCGCCCCCTTGTGGTAGTTTCAAAGAAGCATGGCAAGCTGATGGGATTCCTGCGAGCCTTCATGAAATCCAGACCCAGCAAGCAGAAGCTGAAGCAGAGGGGCATCCTGAAGGAGCGGGTTTTCGGCTGCGACCTGGGAGAACACCTTCTCAACTCCGGACTAGACGGTATCGAGCCACACGGACACGAACGTGACTTTCAATACAAGCTCGTATTGGTTTATTCAGACTTGTATGTGTTTGACATTTTAGTTCCCCAGGTCTTGAAAAGCTGCTCCGAGTTTATCGAGAAGCACGGCATCGTAGACGGCATCTACAGGCATTCTGGGATTTCCTCCAACATTCAGAAACTGAGGTTTGTCTATGAGAAAAAGTAACACTTGCAATGAGAACACTTCTTATTGCATAAGAAAAAGAGTGCCTACATACAAAGTATAGAAGACAGTAGCGAGGACTGAAAAGAAATGTTGCCAGTAGAACAGAAGTTAAAATTAATTCACTATTAATTAATTCTATACTATACAAAGAAAAATAGATTTTGCCCATGTGAATTGTTTTCCCAGGCTCCCACATATACGTCTAATTTTTTCAAACCTAAATCCTCCATACTGTGTGTCTTCTCTATATGTTAGGTGACAAAGGATGGTATTTGTAATGTAATTATTACACCACAGGCAGCCTTGTATTTATATCCATGCCTGTTATGGGTCACCTATTTAATGAGTCACGTGGCGATAAATTCAAGTTCGGATTAAAATGGGTCAGTCCCATTCTCTACCCAAAATCTGCTCTATTTTGATTAAGGTTTTGGGAAAAAAGAAAAACTCTTTCAATTATTTGCTGACTGGTTTCCAGGCACGAATTCGACAGCGAGAATGTTCCAGACCTGACGAAAGACATGTACATGCAGGACATTCACTGCGTAGGATCCCTGTGCAAGCTCTACTTCCGAGAGCTGCCCAATCCGCTTCTTACCTACCAGCTTTACGACAGTTTTGCTGTGAGTTTGTACTTTTCTTTTTTTATTATTATTCGTTTGGTTTTGTTTTATTCCGAATCCGTTTCTGTTGAAGCTTAGCGTCTGATTGCTGATCGAGTTTTTGTTTTTTTCCTCGTAGGATTGCATGGGGGAGATGACCGAGGATGAGCGCGTAGTGCGAGTGCACGATGTCATTCAGCAGCTTCCTCCTCCGCACTACAGGTAGATTGCTGGAGCTGAATTTCGCCAATGTTTTTTTTTTTTTTTCTGAGAATATTTTAGCTAAGAATGTGGAAAAAATAACCTCCTCTAGTGACATTCTCACTGTTTGCCATTGTATTGTTGAGAACGTTAATCATGATGATGCATGTGTCTCTCAGGACTCTCGAGTACCTCATAAAGCACCTGGCTCGTCTAGCCACCCTTAGTGAAGAGACCAACATGCACATTAAGAACCTGGCCATCGTCTGGGCTCCAAACCTGCTCAGGTTAAACATTTTCTGCATCCACCATACCAAAATTCTGAGTATATTTCTGTAATCGTTTTATCCGACTTATTTTGTTCACATCAGTTTAATATTGTTTTGGGGGAAAAAAACACAGTGAAACTCATCCTGAGCTGTACCGCTTGTGTGTGCGATAGGTCTAAGGAGATCGAGGCAGCAGGGCTCAACGGTGCTGACCCGTTCAAAGAGGTGCGCATCCAGTCAGTAGTGGTGGAGTTCTTACTCACTAACGTGGAAGTGCTCTTCAGCGATTCGTTTACATCCGCGGGACGGTTTGCTGCAGGTACGTTTCACTCGAATCTGAACACCTCTAAGCCATGCGTCTTTATTTCTGTGAAGAAATTCATTTCAAAAAGTGATTTCAGTCTAAAATATACAGAACCCCTGGGTCTGAATAATATATCAGAATATCAAGAATGTAGGTGGGCATATTACTTGTAGTACAGGAATGTTATATATATGTTATATAATGTTAAACAAACTTATTACCAAAGTATTTTCATTGTTGTAAATAGCAGAGATTAGACTGGTCATGTGACCGTTTCGTGGGACGTGTATGAAGGCAAGAATCCGTGCTCATTATTAAAGGGTGCGTACAGTAGATTAAAACAGTGAGAGACAAATAGATGCAGAGAAACACTCATGCCTGGTTTAAACCCTCGCAAGATACTGCAGTGCTGGTGTGTGAGGGGGGAAAAACTATGTGTGCTTGATTTAATGTAATATATTTAAGTACATGGTAGCTTTACTAGTTGTTAATACACAGGAAGTGTTTTAGGCTTTGTATTATTGAGATTTAATAATATATATAATGTATAATTATATATAATAATTCATGGGTGACACGATTTGAATGCATTTAATGCAACTCTGCAAATTTTTTTTATTTTGGATCGTCAATAATTATAGCAAGGTCCACCTAAATACTTGATTCTGATTGGCTGGAAGTTGTGCATTCGAACAGTTGAACGGCTGGTAGTTCAGATCAGTTTAATCACAGTTTTAAATGAATGCACTGCCTTATGAGAATCCACATCGGCATTCATTCACAATTGCATACAGTGAGTGCAACAGCAGTTGTAAACTTTTCCTAATCACATGTTAAATGGATCTTTTTTTTTTCCCCAGCCATGATTTGTTTATATATAGCTCGATTTAGAAGTTACATAAATGCTTTCTTTTCCTCAAAAGGACATCAAGCATGTATGTTGCATATTTAAATGCGCATTCCTGCGATATTGTGCAGCTCTGGTTTATTTTTAGGACACCAGTCAATGCGAACATGCAGATTATATAACATGCAGTACTGAATCTTTTTCATTGTACCAGTTAAAAAAAAACATACAGTTAGAGCGTTTATAACATTTTATCAGTTTTTTCTTTGTTTGAATAAAAAATTCACATCTTTCCATCTGTATACTAAAGCAGAACTTTATTTGTGGTAGTATATGGTGAAACAGGTAGTTGCAGTCTGTGTGTTTTCATAACAGCACGAGGCACAGAGCGAAAGCCCCCACACCGGCTTCCAAGAACACGATTGGTTAGTCTGCAGGAGGCACGTGGGGAAGCCCCAGAACCTGTGACCACCTTTGCAGACCTTGATGCAGACCAGCGGCGTTTCTCTGTCATATGAAACCTTGCGGAGTTTGGACTTGGTGGCCATAATAATGCCTCAGATACCCTTCATTGTGCAGAGAACAGCATTTTCTAGTGTTTTATTAATTGTATTTTTTTATGTGATTTTGATTTTTGATTCTTCGAATATTTACACCTGAAGAGTTCCAAGCATTACAAGCATTACCATCTTGGCTCATTTGTAAAGAATGATTTATGTTTGTACTGTACAGTCTGAAAAAGCAAAGGCATGAAAGAGAAATAAATTCATTTTTCACCAGTTTGTAAATATTTGGCTCCAGTCAGCTTGTTGTATTGCTGTTCTTTCTATTTAGAGTTTTCAGCTGAATTAAGAAGTTTTATTTCAGAAATCAGTGGGAAATGGTGTGAGTCAGTGTTCAGTTTTGGTGTTTTTGAGACAAACAAGTAAGGTAAATCATTTATATCTCAGTTTAATGTCTGCTTTATGTATGTCAGCTTTGCTTAATTGTGCATTACTGATTTAAAAAAAAAAAAAAAAAAAAGGTTTTTCAAAGAATTCAACTTAAGCATCATAGCAGACTGTTTTAAAGCCCTTTGCTATTTCTGTGCACCACAGCAAGCAGAAATTGTGCTGACGTTCAGTGTTTATGCAAGCTTTGAGTGTAAACTTTTAGCATCCTCGTTAGGCAACCCTGGTTTTGTACGTCTGTCCGCTATGTTAAAGAACTCTAAAAAAGCTTATGTGCAGTCATATGTGATCATCTTGACGTGTCCACACTTTCTTAAGCTTCCCTATGATTCACTCTCTATCTTTTCCTTTTAAGGATGAAATCAGCTTCCGTTCCAGCTGTTCCAGCTGTTGCTTTTCGCCACAGACTTCACATTATCCACTTTGGTTGCATCTGATTTCCACTTCTCTCCGTTTCTCTCTAGCTCGACAGTCCCTGACCAGGCCCAAGTCCTTTGTATCCACTAGGCTGCTGTCTTTGGAGGAGGCTCAGGCTCGTTCCCAGGCTCCACTGCTCCTTCAAGGATCTTCTCACCCCCTACAGGATCGCTTTCATACAGTGCTAGATCTTCCTACTCACAGGTAAAATAATTCATATTTGCCACTTATTACAAGCTTCTATTCTTCTAGAACCTTGAAGTTGAATCCTTTAATTCTGTCTAGAAGGAAAAGAGGGCCGAAGGTCCGGAAGACAGCTGGAGGGAGCTGGAAGACATTCTTTGCTATTGGAAAGCCTGCAGGCTCAGGCCGCCGTAAGCCCATCCGGATCACCTCGCTGTTCCAGCCCTCCACCTCTCACGCAGGTACAGAAGAAACCCAAATAACTTGAAGGATCACGTCAAGTTAGCTTTTGGCATTAGCAGAAAATACATTTCTTATATTATGTAGACCGATCGGGCATGACATTATGACCAGCGGCCTAATATTGTGGTGGTCCCCCTTTCGCTGCCAAAGCGGTCGTGACCCGTCGAGAATTAACAGCATTATCTTCTTCAGCAATTTGAGTAAAAATTTCTAATGTTTGATCAGGCCAGCCTTCACTCCCCATGTGCATTAATGAGCCTTGACGCCCAATGACCTTGTCGCCGGTTCACCACTGTTCCTTTCATGGACCACTTTTGATAGATACTGACCACTGCAAACCAGGAACATTCCACAAAAGCTGCAGTTTTGGAGATGCTCTAACCCAGTCGTCTAGCCCTCAAAATTTGGTCCTCATCAAACTCGCTCAAATCCTTACTTGGTGTTATTCACTTCACCTGTCAGTGGTCATAAAGTTGCCTGGTCGGTGTATTTCTGCCCTTAAATATCACTTTTAATGTTTAAAAATAATCATTGCTGTACAATTCTTTAACCTATAAGGTAAATAGTCTATACAATAAATTCTGATTATAGGTTCTAATTTAAAGCGAAGCCATGAGGTGTATAATATGCTGACTTGTCAGTGTTTAAACAGAAGCATCAGTGTGCCAATGCCTATGGGTATATGATGTTTTAGGTTGCAGAGTGGACAGTGTAACCCTGAGGTCAGCGAAGAGTGAGGAGTCTCTTTCTTCCCAACACAGTGGAGCAGGTTAGAACAAATTGTCCTACACAAAAACCATGTTGATGTGATCTCAGCTCATTATAGTCATCACAGACTGGGACACAGACATACACTATCTCTTATTCCCAGGTCAGGGGAAGCTGCAGCACTTACGGAGACCTCGCTCCAGCAGTGATGGTCTCTCCCTGGCAGCCTCCATGGACCCTCAGCTCCTTGCCCAGGCAGTTCCTTCGCAAATCCCGCCAAGCCGTTCGTACGACAGCTTGCTGCCTGACGAGACCCGAGACGCTAATGAGGAGGAAGACGATGAAGATGATGAGGAGGGGGTCTACATGCTACCCGATTTCTCACAGGACCCCACCATGTCTTGGATGGCTGAGGACATTGCTGACTTTAGCCCCACTTTCCCTGAAGAGGGACCAATTGGAATGGGGAGCAGTGGCCCTGTTGCCCCTGGGGAGAGGGAATCTCCGTCTGCGGCCACGCCTTCTCCTTATCGCTATCTGAGTCGCCATGGGCACGCTCGTTCCGGAAGCCAGCGTTCAATTACAGAAGACCCAGACTCTGTTCTCAACCAGTCAGAAGCAGCAGCACGTAGGAGTTTGATTTTGGCTGCAGCTGCCCCAACCCAGCAGGTTTTCTGTCAGCATAGACCTCCTGCTGTTAATTCCTCCAGCACCACCCAACCTGGAGATCCCAACCTTAGTCCCTCCCAAAACCAGCCCACAGCCACTCCAGCTCCTGTACCCACTGCTCAACCGCCACAGGAAAGGCGTTCATTTACAAAAAAGGTGGTGCACGCCCTTTCACCGAAATCACCAAAGTCGCCCCAAATGGACATATCTGACCCCATTGCCATCAGTGTACCTGCCAAGGTAAATTTTATTCATAGGGATTTGTGTAACATATCCTGGTTTTGATATTAATTTAGTTATAAAGGCATATATATATATATATATACACAGTTTATGCAATAGTCATCGAAAGGACTCATGACTTTTCAGGTGCTGGAAATGATTGGCGGGCGAGCTGGCGAATTGCAGTCCGGGAACCCAGGTGGTGGACCCGCCCAGCCACCCCAAATGATATCTATGCTGCTGAAGTCGTGTGACTTCCAGCTTACAGAGAGCTGCCAACAGGAGTTAAGCAGCAAGTTTGGCCATGACAAGATCAGAGGCCCCAGTGAGTATAGTCAGTGCCCTGTGTTCCAGGCTAATACCTAGTTGTTTGTTTTAGATAGGGTTACAAAGACGCGGAAGATTTTGACATGATTTTGTGTGTAGGATGCATGAAATGATCTGGGTTATGTTATGGCCTTAATAGCCCTGCAGTTAGTGTGCTGTGTGCATATAATTGATGAATGTGCAGGGTAGATATACAACTGAAATTGCATTAAATCTTGTTGTTGTTTTTTTTTCCAACTACATTTAAGTTCTAGGCTAACCTGCAATTTTGTCAATTCAGTTTATTCCTGTTGATTTCCATGGAAAGTTTCCATGGAAAGTCTTGAAAAATCCCAGAATGTTGCAACCCAAGTTATAGATTACAATGTTACATGTGTAAATTAGGTCTAGTGTCTAATAATAATTAGTGTATTGATTATTATTTTCTTTGCTTTGCAGGGTTGTAAAATCTACTATCATAGTTATGCCTAAATGCAACAAGATTTATTGCATCCCTGAAATAAGTGCCAGATTAAACATGAATTTTGGTCAATGTTGTCCCTGCATTTTAAAATCATTGGATTTCTAACTCTGCAATGCTCTGTTTCTTTTTCAGGTATTATTGGTCCCACTGGTGCTCCCTTGCCCTACCAAAAGCCCCCTCCTCCGCCGCCTAAAAACCCAGCACGTCTCATGGCTCTGGCACTGACTGAGAGTGCCAACAAAGCTCTTCGCCAGGGGGCCTCTCCTCCCTATCGTCCTCGTGAGGCCGGGAGTCCCCCTGAGGCCGACACTCATTTTCAGCGCTCCCTGTCTGCTGATGCTGGAGCTATGCTCGCCTCAGATCCAGACCAACTATACTCCACTGTGCGTCCCCTTTCTGTGTGGATGTCCGAGGGTGAGGGGGAAGTTAGCGCTCCTGAAAAGACTACGGACTCAGCACAGGACGAGGATGAACCAAGATCACCAACGGGCCAGGTGTGATCATGTATGGATGTGTGAGAGAGCTCATGCATGTGGAAAATTGGCCATGCACTCTGGATGGCAGCATACACTGGGACGGCATGCACTGGCAAATGTTTGTGTTGCACAGTACTATGTTATGAAATGAACCATAAGCAGCCGGTTGCAGTGGTCCAGTTGCCGACTTTAAGTGTCTCCCTCCAATCCAATATGTCAGCCTTTTGCCTCCCAGATTGTTAGTTGTCATATTACAGCAGAATGGCTGGCAGAAAAGAATTGGCCAAGGCTAAATTGGGGAGAAAAATCTGGTTAATGCAGTACTTTAATAGAATTTCCTGATTATTTGTGTTTCCTTATGTTCTGTAGCAGCATCTATGGATGTTTTTTTTTTTTTTTTATCTAGTTTCTTGGTGCTTGCATTTTAGAATGTAGGTCTCATCAGCATCAAGTCCCTGGCACTGCTACATATAAGGGGTAATCAAAAAGATTTCAGACTAGCTCAGTTTACAAAAAAAAATATTTATTTATCCAAGTTTAAACACGAAGACCATCAAATTAGACCCCTTGCACAGCAATACAGCGCTTCCATCATTCCTGACACTTCTAGAATGCGTCTTGAAAGTCTTCTTTTTTTATTTACGCTGGATGTGGTGTTAAAACGGTGGTGTCAAAACGCTGACCTTTGAGCTGGATCTTTATCCTCGGGAAGAGGGCAAAGTTTGCAGGAGCCAAATAAATATTTGGCGGGGGGGCATTGAATTATGAAAGCCGGTGCATCTGTTGGCGTATTACAAAACTAGTTGCAAAACTTTTTAATAGCATTTTGTTAGCCAAAAAAAAAAAAAAAAGTGTGTTGCATGCAGCTGTTTCACACTATTGCATAAATGTATTCTTTGTTTTGCAGGACACAGGTACCCTCTCCTCTGATGCCTCAGTTTCTGACTCTGGAACATCCAATAGTGAGTTGTCTGCTGGTAGTTCCTCTGGGGACAATGAGAAGACGCCAAGCCCCATCTACAATCAAAAGCCACAGCTTCCTACTCCTCCAAACCAAACTCCTAAATCCAGCCCACCTACCGCTTGTGAGGTTTCTACTCAAAGAAAACCACCAGCATATGGCAGGCAGTTCTCTGCTCCACACCTTCAGCAACAGACATCAGGCACAGAGTCAAAATCCCCCAACCAGGCTCATTCCCAGCTCCTGCATTCCAGGTCAGAAAGCTCCCCCTTGGCCCACATGAACGCCTTTCAGCCCACACGCCCCAAAGTGCCCCCCAGGCCACTTGAGTCTGCTCCACCAAGGCCCCCAATTTCCAAGACTGACCGACAAGACTTTACACGTCGCTCTCTGGATGCCAGTCGCATTCGGCGCATGGTGGGGCCGGCTCAAGTAAACCAACCACTTTCAAGAGCTTTTTCCGAGCGAATTAGCAGCACGTCTGATGCACTCTCTCGCTTCCATGCATCCAGATTGGCCAGCCAGGCAGCACAGTTTGTGACAATAGCTCAACCTCTCATGCAGCAGCAACAGCAGGTCCAGGTATCTCATATTCGACCTGCATTCTCATCTTCTGAAGACCCCTCCAATATGGAAAATTTATACTATGAGATAAGTGCCCCTGATCTTCCACCAAGTTACTCTCAGCATAGCTACCAGAATATGAGGTTAGATGTGGATGGCAACTTCCGGCTTTCAGAGCCAGCCAATCAGAGGCCCCAGTCTAGGGGTCATCAACCACCTCCATACTCACAAGTGCCAGGTTCTGCCAGGGCTCCCCAGCTCTGGTCCTCTGAGGCTACACGTGCCTGGACTTCAGCTCATTCCCATGCTTCCTTTTCTCATTCCCATTCTCACCGGCAATCCCAAAACAACCCATCAGGTCCTCGCGGTCACCCTCGGCTGCAGCGTCAGATTTCTTCCTCAGTCAAGCTGACCCGCAGTGAATTGCACCCCATCCCTGCTGCCACTAGCTTGGCCCCAACAGGGGGGCTGATACCTCTCTCTGTACACCAGCGTAGTCTACACTGCTCCACACGGTTACCCTCATCCAACCTTACCGCCTCCCAGATGCATCCCTACTTTGAAAATGGGAAGGTGTGCTATCGCTATTTTGAGACTTCTGGACCTGAGGAGGGATCACTGAGCCACCTTCAGCCATCCATGTCAAAATCCCATCAATCATTTCCATCCCAGACCTCCCCAATACAAGTATATAACCCAGCCTCCAACGACGAACCCATTTATGTGAACTACCCCTTCTCAAGCTCTCCAGGTGCTGGAGTAAATGCTAAAACTTGGGCCACCACTGACCTTGATGGAGATGTTCACCAAGGGACAGAATCTGTCACGCACCCTTCTGAGCCATCTATAGAGGACGAGCTGCCAGAAAATGCTTTAGATCAAAAGGGTCCAGTGACTAATTTTGAAATCGCTACACAAAACGATGGTGCCTCAGGTTCCAAGGCACTGGAGATGACCACAGCCTCTGATACAACACACTTTCGCAGCCACTCTGATCCACAGAGCTTGAGTTCAGAACCCAGTCAGGCCCTGACAGGTAAAGACATAGCTTCACTTTTGATTGAAAAGCTTGTGGAGGATGAAAGAGAGGGTCTGAGTGTGGCTACTTCATCCTCTGCATCTTCCTCACCCCATGTTGAGTACCCCCCTAACCCATACCCCAGCCAACATCATAAGCGCCCACCACCTGCGTACAACCCAGGATCCTCTCGGGCAAATTTTGAGAGCCAAGGTCTGACTAGAGAAAGTCCAGGAGTGTTTCAACGCCAAGATCCCATGCGTCGTTCTTCCAGTGGCCAGTACAGACAAGCCTTTGATGTCATGCCATCTGGTGACCAAGTTCTTAAATTTTATCGAAGCCAAGAGATTATCCCAACTCCCCAGGGAGAAAGCACAGCGCAGAACCCGTACCCAACAAGACCTCAGTGTCAGGATTCCATCAGTCATATTCTTCAAGCTCACCCAGACACATCCCATTCCTCTACTCCTCCTTTGGTGGCCTTCTCAAACTTGGCACTAAGCACACCAAGAGGATATGGAGCTCAAATAGAAGTTAATCTGTATAACCAGTACCCTTACCAGGCAGGTCCGGTGCTTCCGCCCTATCCCAATGCTCCCAGGAGGGATGTTATCCTGGACCCTGCTCTCCGACCTCCAGGTCTTCGGAACCAGAGGGACTTGAACCAGCAGGGCAGTCTGTCTGGTCCCAATTGGTCTATCCATACAGAGGGTCAGACCCGCAGTTACTGTTAAAGCACAAACCAATGGCAAGGGTAACATTCTTTGGACTGGAAATGAAATCCATCGGGAAGGAGTGTCCTAAAAGAACCCCACTGCTGTGCTGCAAAACTGGACCTTTAGAGTAAAGGAAAGAAATGTAGACAGAGATGGTAGGGCAAGATGGTTATGAAATATCAAAGAAGTGAACCATTTAGTGGCTTAGAATTGTAAACATTCCAGTAGACACTGTGTTGTCCAGCAGAGGGCATCAGAGAGTTGTGTGGCTGCTGTCCCTCTGAAGGGAGTATCAGGTATTTCTGCATGGTGGCGATTTTTCTGCTTTAGGTACTTTCTCCGTTTAAGTTTATTGCTAGAACACTAAGTGGCAGTACAGTGTGGTGTACAGGAAAATAAGCTTAGTATGTTTTCTTTTTATTAATGCTAAAATAATTTGATGGTACCCTTATGCTGCTGGCTGGTTCTAAAGATTTTATTTTGCCTCAGTATTCTTCTGTTTGTAGCAGTATGAAATTTTGGTTTTTACAGCTTTTAACTTTTTAAGTTAATTTAAACTTCATTACAAAGAGCATTTACGATAGTTTTTTTTTTTTTTTTTTTTTTTTTTTTTTTTTTTTTTTTTTTTGCTGTGTTTCGAAAATCACAAATGAATAGGAATGCTTTTAGTCGTTGGTTTAAGTTGAAAGGGCATGTGTTTTCATTCGTGTATGGATACTTGTGTCACAG
This sequence comes from Silurus asotus, assembly GCA_024362625.1. Classification (NCBI taxonomy): domain Eukaryota; kingdom Metazoa; phylum Chordata; class Actinopteri; order Siluriformes; family Siluridae; genus Silurus; species Silurus asotus. Next base: position 4,977,733 of record MU564352.1, on the reverse strand, counting down.
TAGTCTTCTCTGTCCTGTGAAACGTTCACGGAAGAACGTAAAGGAACCACTGCCATGTGCATCTGTATACGTGTGTGTGTGTGTGTGTGTGTGTGTGTGCGTGTGTGTGTGTGTGTACTCGCATGTGTCCATGTTTATGGAAGGTACTGCACATGTAACTATGAGTAATGGATGTGGGATTTCATAGCTGAACTTTCAACCATGCTAATTAGTGCATCACTTATTGCATTAAAGGTAAAGAGGTTTCTTCCTAACAGTTAGCTGCACCGTAATTTTTGCTGCATAGCTCATCAGAAGTTTCGGGCATAATTTATTTAATTTTTGTTGTAAATGAAGGAGGACGTTTGTTGCGTATTGAAACACCCTGCCCAGTCACCTAACTTCAAACCAATCGAACTACTCTGGGAGGAGTTCGGAAAGAAAAGAATCGAGTCATGGCAGAGCATTTTTGATGGCTGCCTAGAAAAACTGACCGTTCAAGAATGAAGAATGTGTATGCCGTGTGCAGAGGGTTTTTATTCATTATAGCGGCAAATATTTTTCCACGTTAATTTTCCGTTCCAGCAAAAATAAAGCTCCGTCGATGGTTCATTGTGAAAATCTACATGTCTCGAAATCTTGCCCCATGTTTGTCTAGTTCCGACACTGTTTGAATCCGTTGTCCTTCCGGAACTGTTGAAACGTTCTCACAAAGGTGTTCACTTAATGATTCTTTTACCACAACCAAGTGTGTATCAGTGGTTCTCAGTTCTACAATTGCATTGTGACACTGAAACACCTGTCAATCACCCACACACCCGCCTTCCCTTCTCAAGACTTTTTTTATTTGTCGAAATATTTGAGCCAAGTTGATTAGGTGGTCTTTATATACTGCCAAAGTTTAGTTCAGCAGATACAGGGTTGGGCAGCTCAACACTACTGTAATGCAATATGACAATGTGAGGGTTCTTTAGGGCAAGTGAGCTCCTGGTGATCTGCCCTTAATTTAAACACGCCTGACATTAAAATGTACGCAGAGCTGTTAAGCTTTTTACAGTGAATGGAGTTGGGCGTGTTTTTCGGTTGTGTTTAATTTCGGTAGAAGGGTAGCTCTCCCAGAAAACGTAGTTGGGTGGACCAGGGATGACACCTGTCCTAGTTTCCTAGCAACGGATGCCTTTCCTTGAGCACTTGTTTTTCGTAACGTGCCGAGACTTGAACATTTACCTCTTGAGTCAGTGTTAATAGGGATACGTGAGCCTTTTAATTGCTTCTTGCTCATTAGCAGTATGTCTGGTGTCCTTACATAGCTGGCCCTAAATGTTTAAGGTGAATACATTGCACAATTTTATTTTATTTTATTTTTGTTTTTCTGCTCAAGAGTGAGCAAATTTTGTACAAAAGGTACAAAATTTAGTTGTATGAATGTGTGTGTGTGTGTGTGTATATGAATGAGTGAAGGCTCTCTTGACTTTTTTGTTTGTTTTTAATCCATATCTATGCAGTGAAGTACAAAGGAAGATTTCCTACAACATAGTAATTTACTCTTTACTCCAAATGCTATGTATGTATTACAATAGGTTGTGTGTTGGGTGTTGGTTTATGTGCTTTAAACCTAAACATCCTATTCAGTGGTCTCTTTTTTTGCCTTGTAGCACATTGCAAAAAGGCAAGTTACCATGTTTTGTAATATTTACCAATGTGTGAATTAAAAAAAACTTGGATGCATCAGTCATATATTGTGTTTGGGTGATATTTCAGACAACATATTGTTGAATTCTCAAATCTGTTTTGTCAGATTGTGGTTTGTTTTTTTTACTCTTACAGCAGCTCCGATAGAATAATATAATATTATATAATATAATAATTGGATCAGCCATTAAAATCCTGCCTGGGGTGCAGTCAGCGTTCAAAATTCCTGCCAAAGGTGTTCAGTAGGTTTGAGGTCAGAGCAGGATACACTATCTTCTACTCCAGCCCATGTAAATCATATCTTCATGGTGCTGGCTTTGTACACAGGAGCATTGTCATGCTGAAACAGGTTTTGTTTTAGGAAAATGTAATGTTACCAAATCTTGGAGGCCCACAATTTTATAGAATGTCTTTGGATGTGGTAATGTTTGGGGAAGAACCTTGTATAGTTGGAAAATCCAGGTGTCTGAATACTTTTGTCCATACGGTATAGTGTATATATGTGTGCAAAAAAATCAAATAGATAAAAGTCAGAAAATGTTCCAGCATTATTGGACGGTACAAACGACAAAACAAACTGCGCAACTCTTTTATATTCGAGGCTGTGACTGTATTCAGAATGGAACATTGTAAAGGCCATCGTCAACCAATAGAGCACTAGGAACAGGACGTCTCACCAAAATGCATAAAAGGACAAGACAAAACCTTATCAGGAAGGCTGCCAAGAGATCTAGAAGCTGCAGGAATATCTTATATATACTAATTACTCTCTGCATGTGGCAATTTCACGTTCTTTATATGTCTGGGGTTGGTTAACCAGACAAAAATCCTTCCTCAAAAAATATCTATAAGCTTAAATATCCAAGACCACATGGCAAAATGTGTTCTGGTCCAATAAGACCCATATATAATAAAGTATATTATTTCCACAGGTTGTATTATGTTTGGGAGGGGGACACCACATAAAAATGAACAGCATGACTATAGTGAAGCATGGTGGTGGCAGCAAGAGGCTTTAGGGCAGCTTTTTTATTTTCTTTTTTTTTTTTTTCTTTTCTTTTCAGCCAGAATTGGGGCTTCCATCAAGGTGGAGACAATCTGAAGTAGCAAGGCTTTAACATGATATTATTCTCCATTGGAAAAAAAAAAAAAACTCATTTTAAAATATCTTTGTATGTCATTTTATATATCCATTGTTTCGATCTGATTTATAACTGGTAGGAATAACTGGTCAATATAATTCCTTTTTACAATACATTTAGTGATAACAATTTAATAATATATATAATGCTATAATAGCTATTTTGTTTTCAGCTTTACAATGAACATGAGGGTGGAATTTCTATCCATATATCTTTCCTAGAAGAATATCCTGTTTAACTAGTCAGCCTCTGTTACAAGATCCACTCCCAGGTACACACCAACATGACTTATTACATACGCCTTCAGTATTCAACTCCTGTATGAAATCACATATCTTGTTGGTCCTGTAGATTCCTGGGTGTAACCGTCAAACAATGGTCAAAGTTTTGTTACATAGAGCTTAGATACAAAAATAGAATGAACAAAAAAAGCAAAGTGGTCTCTATAGTGTTTATTAAAACATTCAAAACGGGCCACATATCGACACATGTAACTGACTAAAACAGTATAAATATATATATGTATATATTACTATCAATGTACATTAGCCATAAGAGAAAATCCCTGAAATGGACTATTCTTTAAAAAGAATGTAATGTAATCTGAAATCTATAATCAAAACCAATGACCGCTCAAAAGGAACAAAGCCACTATCATGCCAAACATAAAACATGGTACATGCAAGTTGTAAATGTTGTGCAATAAGAATAATATCAAGATTTGCCTTGAGGAAAGATCTTGGCAGCAGGAGACAGAAACGGCTAATCATTTTTGTGGCATTGTTCCAAAGACAAGTATGCTATAAATGAACAAAAAAAAACTTCTTGTACTCCTAGATTTCATTCGCAGGCCAACATTAGCGTTTTTTGGTGGAAAAATTTGTTCCATGTTCTTATTCCAGGAGTAGAAAGTACACCATGATGATCAGCATGAGGAAAAACTGACCGAGAGAGGAAAAAAAAGGTATTAGCATCATCATTTTTTACATTTGTCTATGTATTCAATTGTTAAAAAAAAAAAATGTAATATCATTATAGCTCCATATAAAGTCAAGACATCATGAGTAAATTAAAATTTAGAGAGCATGAGTGAGGCATTTGTGGTGGCCTGGGAAAAAAAAATTTCACAATATATCCACAAAGCCTCTGAGGGTGTACTGAGTTATGTGACACCAAGACAGTATCAGTTGCAAAGTTGTGCCTCTGTTGATAGGACTGATTTGTCTTGCACATCACACAGATGCTCGGTTAATTGGATTGAAATCTGGGCAATTTGGAAAGTCCTTTTCATTTTACTCAAACCATTCCTGAACCATGTTTGCAGTTCAGCAGGACGCATTATTCTGTTTATAAAGATGTCATTATTAAATAGAATTGCCTTGAATGGGTGTATCGTAGTCTGCAATGTTTAGGGAGTTGGTTTGTGTCAAAGTAACCCAAGTGGCAGGACCCAGCAATGGGACATCACACCGCCTCCACTAGCCTGACTTGGTCCAATATATAGAAAGATATCCTTTTTTTTTCTTCTTCCAAGTAAAAAACACATGAAAGAATGCATTATGAAACAGACCAGGCCACCATGTTCCAATGCTTGATGGTAAAGTTCTGATGCTCACATACCCATAGTTGTCTTTCATTAGACCACTTTTGGTTTTAACCACTGCAAATCATCACCTCACTGTATTTGACAGTTGGTACAAGGTGTTCATGGTAATTTGCTGGGTTTGAACTGATAAGAGTAAGGTAGATATTGTGGTAAAACACAAAGTAAATTGCTTCAGAACATTTATCTTTTTGATGAAATTTTAAAGCCTTAGGTAATGCTTTCATATTCTTTTTGGCAAGAAGGGTCTTTTCCTAGCTACTTTTCCATCAATATTCCATACTTGGCCAGACAGATTTTTTTATTTTATGTTGCCACAGGTAAAAATATCTATTGTGCTTACAGAAGGTTGCAAGTCACATGATGCAGCTCTTGGATTTTTATATATATACATATATATATATATATATACATATATCATAGACATTTTACAGATATATATATATATATATATATATCTGAGCATTAAATAGGCTGAAATAGGCATTCTGATAGGCTGAAAAGTTGAAATTGTTTCTATGTTTACAAAATAAACTTGGTACAAATATTTCACATCTATCTATTGAGATATATAAATATGTGACCGGTAGCATTAGTTCCTATTATATCCTCAAAACATTAACATTTTAGTACGATATATTGACAAGGTTTTTTTTTTAAACACTCACCATATACATTTGCACAGCAAAGCCATACCAGCTCACAGACCAGGTATAACGATGTAACATAGATTGGATGTAGCTGAAACAACCCTGCAGAAGTCAAAGCAAATAAACTCACTTTGAGTACAGTGTAAAGCAGGCAATGATGAATCTATCAGTGCAATGTATGTATTAAGATTGTATATATAAAGCTTACAGTCCATCCGGGAAATATTTACAGCATTTCACTTTTTCCACATTTCATGTTAGAGCCTTATTTCACAATAGATTACACTTTTCCTTCAAAATTCTACAAACAATACCCCATACTGACGATGGGAAAGAAGTTTGGTTGAAATCTTTGCACATTTTTTTAAAATGAAAGAAAAAAAAAGTCAAATATACACAAGTATTCACAGCTTTTGTTATCACACTGAGCTCAGGTGCATCCTGTTTTCACTGGTCACTTTTGAGATGTTTCTACAACTTGATTGCAGTCCACCTGTGGTAAATTCAGTTGATTGGACATGATTTGGAAAGGCAGACACCTGTCTATATAAGGTCTTACAGTCTTACAGTGCATGTCAGAGCACAAACCAAGCCAAGAAGAGCCATTAAATTGTCTGTAGACCCCCCCAAACATGATTGTATTAAGGAACAGATCTGGGGAAGGGTACAGAAACATTTTTGCAGCATTGAAGAGCCTAATGAGCACAGTGGCCTCAATCATCAGTAAATAGAAGTTTGGAACCAGCAGGACTCTTCCTTTTTATTTGTAATAAATTTTGCAAAGATTTCCAAAACACTTTTACATTGTCATTATCTGGTATTGTTTGTAGAATTTTTAAGAATATAATGAATTTAATACATTTCAAATCAAATCAAATTTTATTTGTCACATTTTGGAATAAGGCTGTAGCTTAAAAAAAAAATTGGAAAAAGTGAAACACTGTGAATACTTTCTGGATGCACTGCATGATGAAACTTCTTGAAGGTAGACTAAATTAATGGGCCTGGGTTTTGCTCACCTGGTTGAATATTGCACTGGTCTGGCCAAGCATGCAGCCAACTGGGTCAGCAGCATCAAAGCTGTTCTGACGTTGACAGCAGTTGAGGGGCCAGTGGTATTTGGTGCCATACGTCTGCCTGAATGTAGAATTGTAATCCACCCAATCCAGTGGACTGTCTGTCCCACAGCATTGAGCCTAGACACAGGAGAGGTAGAACATTAAAATTTCTCCATCAGTTACTCAAAATAGCCCTAATTACTTCCAGATATAATGAAAACAAAACGTGAAACATCCATCCCTTCATCTCCAGTAACTGATTTATCGTGGCTCCAGAGATTATCCTGGAAATACTATATTTAAGGCAGGATATTAGGCAAGTCCACCACAGGCCACCATGCACACATTTCACATTAAAGCACTTTAGTGTCACGGAGGGGCGGGCTTGCGAAGTGGGTTGCAAAGTATTTTTCAAAAACTCACAATGCTACATCATTCATCTAGAGCCAATAAATCAAAAACTCCACATAAAGCCTATGTGCCAGAATATAGGCTTTTATTTGCAATAACTAACACCTATAAAACATTTATTGGGTTTATAACCGATCGATTCGGGATCAGTCAAAATTGTGCATGGAATAAAACACATTTTGGGGCATGCTGTTATAGGATAATGATCTATTTCAGGATGATAACAGCATCACTTGACTGCCTTTTGAATGCATGAGCTCATCGTCACACAAGATTGGCTTCTATTGCTCTATTTTCCGGTTTGCTTTTAGCAAAATGACACTCGAGGTTGTTCTATGGTGGTCCTTTTTGGAAGACTTTATAAGGAAATCCTCAGACGTAGGATTAAACATTGAACCTTAAAACCTACTTTAATATATACCCTCAAATAAGGTACTACCCTGCTGTAAAAATTTGTCTGATCAGCTGCAAAAACACAGCCCATGCTGGTTGAACTGGTTGACCATGCTTGCCTAGAAGTCCTAGAAAATGGGAAACAGCTTCTGCATTACACCTTACTCATTATTAAATCGTAGTCAAGGTCATTTAAAAATTTGAAATTTACAGACATTTTTTGTTTAGGTTAATGAAGTAAGTAAAGAAAATCTGAAATGTCTTTTTTTTTTTCCTAACAGTTGTCAATGTATGGTCTACCAGCATAACCAGCTCAGGTTGTATTTTGACAACCAAGGACTGGATAGTTCACACACAATTTGCAGTGTGTCTAACGAAAAAAAAAAAAGGAGAGGTCAAACATGCTGTGGCAAGCCTGAGTTTAGCTCCAAGTTAATGTGGCTCATGTGTGAGTTTAGTGAACATGATTAACAATATGTCACCCAACAGAGTAAAAGCGAAAAATATTCCAGGACAGGATACACTTACATCTTGCATTACTTTGTTCCAAGTACCAGTGATCTGTCTTCCTTGGTCACTGCTGTCTGCATAGTATTTCAGCATTTGCTTCTTCACCAGGTTACTGTTTCCAATCAGCTACAAAAAAAAAAAAAATGACAGAAAAGGATAAAATGATAGTTCATCTTAAACACTAAAATGGCCAAAAGTGAATACTAATTTTCCACTAGAATAACTGTGTAGGCTTTTAATGAATTCTTGAAAGAAGTTTGAATAAAAATAAGGAATGAATGCAACAGTGACCCTGTGTTTGAATTTTATGCTAGTTAGCTTCCTTTACAATATCATTGGGCCTTTTTAAAGATAAACATTTACATTTATGATAGACAGAAAACACTTGTTGTTGATAGAAACTACAAAACAATTGTTTATCTGTGAAGGCATTTTCATTTTTCAAATGTACAGCTAAGAAAACATGTCATAGCTATTTCATAGCTAACTAGTCATTAGCTTGCTAACTAGCTTGAAGAGTACAAATGCAAAAAAACAAAAAGAAAGTTCCTAAAAGTTTGAAATATAATTAATGCTGCTGGAAAAAGACACCCTCATTGAATTTGTAATGGTTTTAATGTTAACTGTAATGGTCTGTACTCTATTGATAATTTGTTGCCTTAGGTTGGTGGCTTGTTATAGCTATTGAATACCACAAAGAACAAATATAAGAGCTTTGGTGACTTGTAGATCATATGTTGTTGTATACTGACACCAATATGGACCATTAGGACACCATTAAGCATCCAGATTCCAGTAAGTTTTTACAGCTGTTTCTTTGTTTTGATGATAATGATTTAATGGTATACACAAGCACTATTTGGTAATGACTTTAACAGTTTAACAGTTATGTTTGAATTTCTGTATTGGTTTCTTTTTTTCCTTTTTTTTTTGGCAAGAGTAAAGACTAATGTTATATAAACTGATGTTATAGTGAGTGTCTGCTCCCGTACACTTACGTAATCTCTGTTGGTGACTGCTGTGATGCAGGAAGCACATTCGAATAGGAAGATGATGAACATGAGGAGCAGGTACTGTTGAACAAAGTAAGTCATAGTTGTTTTTTTTAATAAAATGCATCTAAATCATCTAAAAATAACTATTTCCTTTGAAATCATTGGATACAAATTAAACACGTACCACCAGCACGAGGACACGTTTCCTTTTCAGAGCAGCGTAGATCCCAAAGATGGCAGTGCAGAAGTAGGCAAAGCCAGTGAAGATGGCTATCCAGGCTGCTGCGAAGATATCATCTTTCCCTGATATGGCTGCTATTGGGTACAGTTTATATGGATCTACGACCACCCAAATCGCTAATGCAAATAATGCCAATCCTGTTGCCTAAAAAAATAATCAATTTCACTCAATGATACAACGGAAAGATGATCACCATGATATTCATTCATCCACTCATTGATATACTGTATATATCACATTATATCAACATCTCTGACCTGCTTCTATACACACTAACATTACAGTAATGTGAACCCCACACTGTTCATTTCATATGTGTGTTACATTAACACAATCAACATGGACTACAATATTACAACCCTGCACCTTGGACTTATTCAGGGAAAAAGATAATTGCACATCCTCACTGTACATACACAAACTCTATAGTTAATGTCTTTATATATTATTTTATTATTTTATTTTCCTAGTTTTATATATATATTTTTATTGCACTAGCACTCCATGACAAATTCCTTGTGCATGCAACCTATGATACTTGGCAAAAAAAGATGATTCTGATTCTCATTAAATCCATTTCTACCAAAGTAAAATGATAGCATTTTAATTAGGGCTGTCAACATTTACGTTAGCCCTAATTCATTTTAATGCCATAATTTTATCAATGCATGATTAATGCAGCATTTCTGTTTGACTTTTTTTTATTAAAAATGTAAATAAATATAGAAAAGGCTAAATTAAAACCTTCAATGCAACACACATTTATACATCTGCTCTTAAATCAAATATCAAATAAAAATTATCATCTTTAATCACTAAATATTTTTTTAATTAATGCGCCAAGTCTCAAATCAAGCACCAAAATCCGCCATGGTGCACACATCCGGCAATTAAACCCGTCCGTGTGGAAACATAGCAAAAGTTCCATTTGGTGTTCTGATGATTTACGTGATTTAAACCCTATAATTACTTTAAAACATTTACAAAAATATTTTGTCTTCATGCTCTGTGTTGAGTTTGGATTTACTATTAATAAACATACATTTGCATAAAGTATCCATATTTGTTGCATGCACATATTGATTATAAAAATTGAAAAGTATTCATTTAAGGTACATTTAGAACAGCTAAAAATGTGCGATTAGGTTGCGATTAATGACAATCATGACAATGACATGATTCTCATGACAATCATGCGATTAATCGCAATTAAATATTTTAATCAATTGACAGTCCTAATTTGAATATATGGCTTCTCTCTAAAAAAAAACAAAAAAACATCACATTTAAATATTTAAATATAACATTTCTTACCTACCTCTACAGTAATACTCTTATTTACTCAAAAAATTAATCAATTGACAGTCCTAATTTGAATATATGGCTTCTCTCTAAAAAAAAAAAAAAAACCACATCATATTTAAATATTTAAATATAACATTTCTTACCTACCTCTACAGTAATACTCTTATTTACTCAAAAAAAACAAAAATTACTACTAAATGTTTAGAAAATAAAGAAATTATCTCTTGTTATACAAAATTAATTTCCATCAAATTGCCTGAGGTAGATGTCATTCATAGCATTTAGTGTCAAGCCTCATCATCATTGCTTCACTTTCTTTGGAAACAATCTCTTAATGATCATTTTACTTATTGGTTCTGTATTGTTGCCCTCATTGTTTTTAGCAGAACTTTTTCACATTTTTATTTCGTAACAATTTTACATTTTTTAGTGTAATGTCAAAGTACACATTTTCTGAACAGAACTCAATTCCAGCCGTAGTAACTTCTGATGATGATTTCCAGTCTACCTGACATATACTTTCAGTGTCATTGTTGTAACATATAAATTCAAGGAATGGATGCAATCAGTAAAAAAAAAAATTTCATGTCAGGGAAAAAGTAAATGCAGCAAAAAAAATCAGTGTTTTCAAATAAGAAAATTCTAAATGGCAAAAGGAAATGTTATAACTATTCTTGTGTTGTATCGTCTTATTAGACACATACCTATGATTGATTTATTATTGTTATTATTATTTTATAGACTTACCGCTGCAAATATATTCAATACCACAACGATGACCATTAAAGCAAGAATGCCTCCACTCGCCATGGCTGTAGCGTTTCTGTAGGTTTTCTCACAGTGGCACTGAAATATTCAACTGATGTGTGTCAGAGCTTACTGTTAAACAAAAACTTGAAACCTGCGATCACAGGTTGGGGAGAGGCTCGATCTGTTTACGCCATCAGTTATTCAGCGGGAACGAGAAGAATAAAAAGCCAGCAAACCAGTTCTGCCTCTATTCTCAAAATCATCCCAACCTTTTTCTAAATCAGGGTTGGGGTCAGATCTGTTTGTTCCTTTATGCTACATAGACAAAAACATCTAAAAATAAAATGCTGAACTGTTATCTAAAGAAATAATACCAATGATCCAGTGGTGTCCCATTTATAGGGACAAATTTATATTTATATACAGTATATATGAAGATATGTTTGTAATAATAAAAAAAAGTATTTTATTTCTCTCCAATTTTAATAGTCGTCTTAAATATTTGTAACTCAGAGTTATTAAGGAACAAATGCAAATATAATTTAACGTCATAAGGCTGTCGAACAAGAACAAACATGTTTCTCATCCTGAGACTGAATCTGCTCCACCTGTACTGACTCTTGAGTTGTTCTCACAACATCAGAGTGACTTTCTGTGTTTATTATTGGGATTAAATTACAGTGAGAGTGATAGCTCTGCCATATTGTCTTCTACCTGTCTCAAATGAGTTTGAAACCAAACTACCTTTCTTTGTGTATCTATATTATTGGTTTTGCAGTTTATCAGTAGAGATTCCTACTCATCTCATATCAGTTAAAAGCTAAGTCTGGAAGACAATGATAACTTTTTGAACTGTTTTATTTGTTGTATTATCTGGTCCAAAGGGTGAGGCGAAACATATTTTAAGCCTGGTTTTATTTATTTAGATCAAGTCTCTTCAGAGTTTAAATCCATAATTGGCATTAATCGTGTATAACCTTATAGTGCCTTATATAACAGAGTGCATTTGGGATTAATTATACTATGTTTTAAAAAATACATTATATTGCAGTTGCGCTCCATTGAAGTTAATTCATCATCGAATGAAAATGACAACAAAAGCATACAATCTTTTAACAACCAACTGTGGATTGAACTAAATTTGTACAGGTCTCAAGAACAATTTTATTGTTAAACACTAGATATGTGCATCTAATACAAAGGCAAAAATGTGCTTTTTTTTATTTCCACATTTAGTCCCCATTAGCTGTTACCTCCACTCTTCTGGGAAGATTGTGGTTGTGGTGATTTGTGCTCATTCAGCCACAAGGGTGTTAGTAAAACCAGGTACTGATGTAGGTGAGGTGAGGAGGCCTGGGGGGCAGTCAGCATTCCAGTTCATCCCAATAGGGTTGGGGTTTATAGCAGGCTATTCGAGATCTTTCACTTTAATGCATATAAAGCATATCATCAGCTGGAGTTTGCTATGTGCACAGGGGCATTGTGATGCTGTAAGAGGTTTGGGTCTTCTAGTTTAAAGACCTCCAACACTGTGATCCACTGTGATTCTAGCCATGTGTGATGAAGAATGACATATGGCTGGAAAAGTCAAATGTCTCATTACTTTTGTCCATATAGTGTAAGTATGTATAACCACTGTACTACAACTAGCCCTCCTTTAGGCTTGATACAAACCTGAACTGATTCTCTGTCAAACAATTCACATTGAAAATAGCTTGGTATTGCACATTTTTTCATTCACGTAGATATTTCTGTGATATAACACACAAAGATCAACAATTACCACTACCTGACCAATAAGAAAAGAAATATTGAAGCACCAACCCATTTAGATTACACTATACAGCAATTCTGACATCTGCTGGAGATCAGTCTTTACATAATTTCACTTCTTTTTTTTGTTAGCAGATGGCTGTTAATCATACATGTATATGTTTGCATTGAATGGTTTCTGCATAACTCCAATTAAAAACTGGTTTTTGTTTGTCTATGTGGGTTTTCTGTTTACAATTCGAAAGCCATTGGGTTTTAGACTGACACCGTTTAGTCATGTGATCTGACATCTGGTCTGTCTGTTATCATGTTTTAAAAAAGCCAAAAAATGCGTGCGATGGATTTATTTTAATCCAAATGTTGCACAAAACATATCAAGGATTAGTACCGTTTCAAATTTTCCAAATTAAACTTTACCCGACTTTTGAAATACAAACAATTTAAACGTAGTTTTTTTAATTGCTTTTGCATAAACACATTTGCACTCTATATAATCCTATATAAACTAGCAATGTCTTTTTAAAACCGTAGAGATGTTATAATGTAAATAATTATACATATATTCCTGGACTTTTATCACAGGAAATAAAACCACATTGTAAAAAGAAAACGCTGAGTTGGCCAAGAATATGAAATGACAAACAATAATCTAGTATAATTATAGACCCATTCGTATTTTTATGTGACATTCCTTGTTAGTTTTTAAACACTCCTTAACCCAAATCAGGGTTGCAGTATGTACAGAGCCCAAAAACACATTCTGATTAAATGTCAGTTCATTGCAGCATGAATTAATAAAATATAATGTCTACAATTAAGCATACTAGTTGACCTACTCTGTATACTTCACATTCTACAGCTCTTCTCACAGAATCACCAGAAGAGTTAAAGTTAGGAAAGGGTTCTTCGTGTAACAAACAGTTCCTTGTAATACTTTTGTTTACTAAGCAATCATCAACGCCATGTAAACTTTATACGCCCTGCAAAAAAGTTTGCGTTGAATCGTTGCCAAAATTGACTGAGTGTGTTATTTTGTGTTGCGCTTTGACTCGCGTTATGATACAGACAAGTTTTTGCTGCTCCTATTCCAAGGTGAGACCCATTTTCCCTGCTGAGAACTTTGGACAGCTTTTTTTTTTTATATTACTCAATACATTGTATAGATTTTTGTTGTAGTTACAGACGTTCCACTTGTGGCATATTGTGTTTTGAGTTTTTTCCAAGAGAATGGAAGGGAAACTTCCAGAAGATCAGATGAAATCGCTTTTGGCTCCTTGGAGATTTTCTTGGCAGTCAAGCGGATTTAAAAACAGGCTCCTGACAGCACTGGAACTTTATGAACATTTCCCATTAGACATAGCTGTTACTGGAGGAACCAAGTCCACAAATGCAAGGCTTGCTTTTGCTGTCTGTGGATTATTAGATGAACAGGAAGAAGAAGAAGAAGAGGAAGAGGAAGAGGAGGAAAGCGATGAAGACGAAGACAGTGATGAACAAGAGGAAGATGGTGAAGATGATGATGACGCAAAAAAAAAACTATTTGTGAGATTTAGAGAGGACTTTGCAGAAAACGATCCTGAGTGTGCTCCAGTGCTCCTCCACCCTCTAATCCCCAATGTCCGCATTTTGACAATAGAAGGAAGTTCTGGATCTTCTCAGGATCGCTATGATGTATTGGTGGTCCTCACAACAGAGTTGCACCAAGAGGATCATATGCGGTTTATCATGGAGCTATATGAGAAGAACAAGCCCTTGTATCTGGTTAAAGCAGATAAAGAAATAGATATTGTGCGTGAAAAGCTGGCAGGACCCTGTAAGACCTGTGCATGGGAACGAATGAGAGAGCGTATTTCAGAGTTTCGGAAGAAACACAAGGCGGAATTTGAATTGACAGAGAATGCAAACCACCAAGGTCCTTTTCCATTACACCAAGGTATTAAACTTTGGGAAGCTAAAATGATTGCTGGAGTTTTGATGAAAGCTATACCTGAATTGCGCAAGAAGGCTTTCAGTCAGTTTTTGGTGGATCTCACGCACAACCTTAAAGTACCTTTAACAGAGAGGCATCGCTCAGGGTAAGTAGTCAATATGTAAACCTAAAATTACTTAAGCTAAGTTTTGCTGAAGGTCTGTAGCCCACATCTCTAAATATATGCATACATTGTTCACACATTTACTTCACAGATCCCTTGCAAGCTCATCTTTAAAAAACAGAAAGATAAGCCAAGAAGACCTGGGCAAAATCTCTGCAGTCTTTCAATCCCAAGATCTCACTGACCAACCGTCCAAACTGCTCTCCATCTTCAGTGCTCTGGAGCACTTCCGACTAGATGTGGGTGTATTAGGAGAGACTGGTTGTGGCAGCTCAAGTTTGTTCAACTCTCTCCTGGGCCTAAAGAATGGAGATAAAGGTGCGTCCGATGTTGGGGTGTTTGAAACCACAAAGACGCCTGTGACATATTCATTCTTAGATTACCACAATGTTCTTCTGTGGGACCTCCCAGGCTTGGGAAGTGTGGAAGATTTTAAGGCAGCATCATCTGGCCCTATGCACCATGCCCCTCCCAAACCCCCAATACCTCCTTGTGATGTCTACATCCTGGTCTCACCCTTGAGGTTCAATCTGGGGTACATTCAGCTGGTAAAGCACCTTCTGTTGCAGGGGAAATGTTGCTATCTAGTACTCTCCAAAGCTGATTTGATTGGGGAGAAAGCAACTGAAGAAGTGAGGAGATGGAATACAGAAATGTTGGAAAAGCTAGGTCTGAAACAGGATATCTATCTGGTTTCTGCCTTCCATCCAGAGACTATGGATTTACCCAAACTGAGAAAGGATTTTGAGGATGCTCTAGAAAGCCATAGGAGAGTCGCGCTGGCTAATTATGTGTCAAAACTATTGGAAGAGGATGTGTTTTGGAAAAGGCCAGACCCTTGCAAAATCAACTGACTTCCTGCAAAGAGATGCATTTACACCACTTTAAGAATTATTGTGATACTTTGAATGCAAGTGTCTGCTGGACTGTGTAACCAAACTAAATTTTAATCAGTCAAATAATGTGCTTATCTGGATATGTGTGTGTGTGTGCTTGCAAAAAACAGACATGCCTATGTAGCAACTAGAGTTTAACCCTAGCATTTAGGATATTTACCACTTGCCATGAGAATTGAAGAGGCACCTCAAACTGAATCTGGCTGAGCTCAATGAAAGTACTACCATCCTACCAATGAGATTGTGTGGTTGAATCTGCAACAGTGGTTCTCTAGGTGAAAAGGATGTCAATCACAGGGTCACATATCCAGAATAGGGTGAAGTGGAGAAAAAGATTTTCTTATAGGGTGTGTTATGCTGCCCTATGACACAGCCAGTAACAATGTAAATGTAATTAGCTACTGTACTTAAGTAACTTTTTCACATATCTGTACTTTACTGAAGTATTTACATTTGGGGAGAATTTTACCTTAACCACTACATTTTAAAGTCAAATATCCTACTGTTTACTCAGCTGGGTTTTGTGAATTCGGTGGATAAACATGTAACTGGTCAAGAACGCAGTCAACCACTAATCAGTATCGAGCGTGTGCTCTGTTTTAAACGTGTTCTGATCGACGCTTGGTAGTATCTACTTATCACCAACATACAGTTCAGCATCAAATCAACAGCAAGCAGAACATTTTGATGAAAGAATCTCCTGACTCTAACATGCCACAACACCTGTGGCCTTTTTTGCACAATTGTTTCAGTTTTTTTTTTTTGTTGAAAAGTAGGTTTTAGGCTCATGCTAAATTTAATACATTTTAATCAGTGTTTGAGTCATTAATAGTATTCTATTAATAGATCGGTGTGCTTGGAGTAACGGTGTCTTTTCACATAAACTGAGTTGGTTTAACTGAGGTCTTTTTGCAAAAATGATAATAGGAACATTATAGCCATAATAAATCATAGTACAATGGATACTTAAATACTTTTGTACTCTTACCCAAGTGAACATTTAAAGGGAGCACTTTTACTTTTGTAATATTGTAACTACTGTATCTGTACTTTAACTCAAATTCATGGTTTGTGTACTTCGTCCACCACTGGACACGTCTTTAACAGCGGTTTGAAAAGATTTGTTCTTAAAATTGTACTTGTTTTTGTAGATTGCAGTTTAAAATAAGCCACATTTAATCATTTATAAATCTAGACATCATATCAATATATGCTATTGAGCTTTTCTTGTCAGTAACTGTTAATTAGATTACTTTTTAATCATGGGTTTATATTAACGCTCTCATTGTAATACTTTAGCATTTCTATATATGTGTAATTATTGATGGTGTAAAGTTTTCTGTCAGGAGATTGTTGAAGTTTTGCTTGGAAGGAGTCTCCACTGTCAGCACTTTATAGCAGGCAGGCATTATATTTTGTTCTATTAAATTAAGAAATGAATTAAGAAAAGAGGCTGGTGTAGGAACGAATGCTATTACTTAATATAACAATAATGTTAACCACTATAATTTGTTTTACAGATGTTTAATTATTAAATGCAACAAGGAGTGGTTTTAAAAAGGTGTGATGTCATTCTTTAATAAAGAAATTCATAATGTTGGCTGTTGGACTCTGGACCATTAGAGCCCATAACCAATTGGGTGAATTTCCTATAACAGCCACGCCCATGAATATTCTGTACAATTTTTATAATCGAGAAAACGTTTAATTTCTAAAAGAAATGTATTACTGTTTTCAGGTTCTCATGAGAACCCAATACACATCATTGCACAAAATGTAACAGATCATATAATAACCAGTTTAAAATCTTTATTTGTAAAAAAAATCCCAAAACATTCTTTAGAACAATAAAATCATTAAAACCTACACCATTCTCTCCATACATTTAAATCCATTTTTACAGTAAAATCGTTGCTCTTTATGTTCACCCCGTCTCCATTACCTTCTCCTTCTCTAAAACTCTATTCTCTTTCATCAGCAGGCAGGCATGTAGTTTTTTCCACCACCTTTCCTCAAAGTCCTTAATGATAAGACCTGATAAACCCTCACCGTCGTGGTTCTCTTCACGCATCTTCTCTGGGATCAGATCTTCAGCCATGACCTGCAATGTACAACATCAGAGCAACCTTTAGAAAATACGTATTAGTTGCAATTCTGATGCCTTGTATACATGCAACATATCAAAATGAGACTGCTTTCATTCACTGTTTGTGATACAACTAATTATTTTTGTCCATACCTTCACTATATGTGAAACCTTGGACATTTTATACATTATTCAATCCTGTCTTCTATCTTATACAATCCTCCTCTCTACTAGCAAAGGCTTTACCACTAGATTTTTGAGCATTGCTGTGGGAATTTGTTTCATTCAGCCAAAAAATGTATAGTGAGGTCAGGCACTGATGTGAGGTGAGGAGGTGTTTGAGTTTAGATTTAATCCAAAGGTGAATATCAGGGAATTGTGCAGGAAAACTCAAGTTTTTTTACTCAAACCTTTTTTTACATCATGTCTTTATTGTCATGTTGGTTTGGCCCTCCTATTTCTAATAAAGGAAACTGTAACATATAGCATTTAAAGAAATTCTGTACAACTGTGTTTTTCAAAATACGTTGCAAGAGTTTGAGGGAGGTCCATGTATGAGGTGACGAGGTGATCGGGTGTCCACGCACTTATGTCTATATACATCATATTATCTATTAGGGCACTTCTAAACTTCCAGGATCATTTAGAAGCTCCAATTCAATACAAATGTAGTCTCCGGCAGTCAAAAACCTTCTGACTGAGTATCTACCAAATTCCATACACCTATTAAACTTTTTCCTATTTAAACATTTTTATGCAGTTCTTGTTGACTTGCTGTCTGCGAAAATCACTGTAGATTACATCACCAATCAGAACCATGTATCCCAACTGTCAATTGTCTCACCTCGGTAATTACTTGAAGTGTTTCCTCTTTAAGCTGCATCTTCTGCAGGGACGCCTCAATGGCCTGAAGTGTTTTCTTGCTCTTTTCCAGGACAAACGAGAACTGCTGAATCTTTAGTATTTCAATCAGCAGCCTTAAAATGTACGAAAAAATAAGCAAAAAGGTACAACAGTAAGAAGTAACAAAATCGCATGAGATTATTCATATACGCCAGATACGTTTAGGTTTTCTTTTTGGTGGGTCAAAGCAATCGACTCAGTATTAAGTTGTTCAGTAGCATGAGCGGACACATTTTGGTCTTAAGAGACCCAATCAAAAGGTATCAATCTGTCTATCATACTGTCTATCTACTGTATCTGTATTAGCATCTTATAGGGGAGGTGGTAGCTTAGTGGTTAAAGCATTGAATGTTGGATCCAAAGGTCATGAGTTCAAATCTCAGGCACACCAAGCTGCAACTTTCTAGGGCCCCTGAGAAAGGCCCTTCATTTCATATCTGCTCACTTGTAGGAATGAGAAAAAGATGCAAGGCTTGCCATGAATGTAATTGCTATTGTTGGTATAACAAATAAGCATTATGATTCAGTTTGGGTTTGTTATAGAATCTATTCAAATATTGGTGGTGTTTATTTTGCTCTTATGTGATATTAAATAACAGCATATGTGTCTTTTATTAACTCTTCCAAAACTCTTCGTAAATTCACCTACCTAACCGACTCATTTGTGAATGACGCATCATTATTACGTTCGATACCGAACTGACCTTGTTCTAATAAAACACATGCAGGCCTTCAGCCGTGCCTCCTTCTCCTCTGGCTTCTGCTGAATGAAGGCCTGAGGTGTGTCTGATGTTTCTTTCGACTCCTCGAGAGAGGTGGATGCCTCCAGCAGGTTTTGGTAGCTGGTGGCCAGGTTCAGCCAGTACCAAGGGTTAAAAGGATGAACAGAGCAAAGCTGCTTTAGAGTACAGATGCTGCTTGTCACGTCTCCACAGCCCTCGTGGATGCTCTGTTCCAGCTGTAAGACGCAGGTCAGGTGGCACGTGTTGGTCACCTCTTTTCTCTGCCAAGACATAATGTAGACTCACTAGCAGGTCGAGTTATTGTAAATTTTTGAAAAGGTAATTTCTCACTTTATGTCCAAGTCACAACAGGTAAAATGCACCATAATTATCAAACTAATATACACCAGCCAGGCAAAACATTCTGACATTGTGACTGATGAAGTGAATAACACTGATTATCTCTTTATTATGGCACCTGTTAGTGGGTGGGATTTAATAGGGTGCAAGTGAACATTTTGCCTTCAGAGGAAAAATGGGCAAGCGTGAAAATTCGAGCGAGTTTGACAAGGACCAAATTGTGATGTCTAGACGACTGGGTCAGAGCATCTCCTAAACTGCAGCTCTTGTGTGCTGTTCCCAATCTGCAGAGGTCAGTATCTATTACAAGTGCTCCAAAGAAGGAACAGTGGTGAACCGGCGACAGGGTCATGGGCTGCCGAGGCCCATTGATGCACGTGGAGAGCGGAGGCTGGTCCATGTGGTCCGATCCAACAGAAGAGCTTCTGTAGCTCACACTGCTAAATAAGTTCATGCTGTTACTGCTAAATAGGGGAGGACAATGTTATGCCTGATCGGTGTATACAATGGATGCAAAAAGTCTACACACCATTATGAAATTTTAATGTGATCTTTTTTGCAAAAATTGAGGTTCTTACAAATTATGAGGGGAACTCCTGTGTACAGCTGTTTTTAGGTAATTAAATATGTCTCCATAGGGAGGGTTATATTTAAAAAGCGTGCAATTTCATAAGTGTGTATAGACCTTTTATGACACACTAATTATATCATAAAAAATATATATTTTATTGAGAGAATCTCTAGGGTCAGCATATGGTAACAATGCGTCTTTCTCCACAGATCTTCAGCACAAAGGAAGGTGCATTTTACGCTTTCTATGTTACATGACAAGCTGCAAGCTGCTGAGGGAACCCATGTTAAAGCAGGAAGTGCTTTCATGAATGCTCCACAATCTAACATGGATAGAATGATAAAATTATTCTTCAATCATATAAAAAAAACTGCAGTGGCTACCAGAAAGCTGTGGTGTGAGTAAAAATAAAACACCTACCAGTTCCTCGCAAATCTCCAGGGATTGTCTGATCTTTCCCAGATGACTGTAGCACCGTGCGATTCCCTCCAACATGTCTCTTTTCAAAGACAGGTTGTTATTAGGCACCAAAAGAAGGCATGCTGTGTAGTCCTCTAGAGCTTCCTGAAAATATTTAACCACACTAAGTAAACAATGCATGTGGAACATAAAAATGATTATATAAAACATGTTTATTCAGGCATGTGTGACTCGCCTGGTACTGTTTTTTACTGTATTTTAGATCCGCCCGGAATTTTAGAGCCTTCTGTTCTTCCAGCTCATCTTCGAATTTTTCACAGAGACAAAACCACTGGAGCCAAAACACAGGAAGTTATTAGGCACTTATCTTAAAAACATCAATAATTATCATTTACTCATCAAATGAAACATGCTTAAAATTACAACTTTACTTCTAACTGTAACAAAGCAATGGCAATGGAGACACAAACAAAAAAAACGCCCGGAATTTTAGAGCCTTCTGTTCTTCCAGCTCATCTTCGAATTTTTCACAGAGACAAAACCACTGAAGCCAAAACACAGGAAGTTATTAGGCACTTATCTTAAAAACATCAATAATTATCATTTACTCATCAAATGAAACATGCTTTAAATTACAACTTTTCTTCTAACTGTAACAAAGCAATGGCAATGGAGACACAAACAAAAAAAACACAAAAAAAAAAAAATCTGAAACCTTGTTTTTTTTTTTGTACAGGACATATAAAAGATCTTTTAAATGAGCCGTTACTATAGAAACAAGGCCTGTTTTAAATATTGAAGGAATTGTCCCCAAAATATTGATGAAAGTCATTTCTGTCCCCAAATATTCTATTAACGTAATAGTCATTATTTTTCCCCAAATAATAATGAAATATTAATTACTGTCCCCAAATATTAAAGGAATAATCATTTCTGTCCCCCAAATATTAAAAGAAAAATAAATACTGTCCCCAAATAATAACGAAATATTAATTACTGTCCCCAAATATTAAAGTAATAATCTTTACTGTCCCCCAAATATTAAAAGAAAAATAAATACTGTCCCCAAATAATAACGAAATATTAATTACTGTCCCCAAATATTAAAGGAAAAATCATTACTCTTCCCAAATATTAAAGGTAAAATAATTACTGTCCCCAAATATTAAAGGAAAAATCATTACTGTCCCCAAATATTGAAGGAAAAATCATTACTCTCCCCAAATATTAAAGGAAAAATCATTACTCTCCCCAAATATTAAAGAAAAAATCATTACTCTCCCCAAATATTAAAGGAAAAATCATTACTGTCCCCAAATATTAAAGGAAAAATCATTACTCTCCCCAAATATTAAAGGAAAAATCATTACTCTCCCCAAATATTAAAGGTAAAATAATTACTGTCCCCAAATAATAACGAAATATTAATTACTGTCCCCAAATAATAACGAAATATTAATTACTGTCCCCAAATATTAAAGGAATAATCATTACTGTCCCCAAATATTAAAGGAATAATCATTACTCTTCCCAAATATTAAAGGAATAATCATTACTGTCCCCAAATATTAAAGGAATAAACCTTATTGTCCACAGATAATAGTCCCTAGGAATAGTCTTTGTTGTCCCTAGATATTAATGGATATTAATAGTATATTAATGCTGTCCCCTGATATTAGAGGAATAATCATTACTGTCCCCAAATATTTAAGTAGCAGACATTACTGTCCCCTAGAATTAAAGTAATTATAAAGGTGTACTTATAACTGTCTCAATTATTTTAAGAAATAGTCATTATTGCCCCCAAATAGTAAAGGAAGACATTACTGTTTCCAAATATTCAAGTGATAGTTATTTCAGTTCATAAATATTTAAGCAATAATGTCCCTACATATTATAATAAAGGGACAGACGTTGCTGCCCACAGATATTAAAGGATTTATAAATTTGCACATATATTTGTTCTCAATCCTTTAAGGAACAGTCACTTCTGTCCCCAAATAAGAAAAGGAATAGTAGTTACAGCTTCCAACTGTTAATGTATGAACTCTAAAAGATTCTGACACTAGTCATTATCCACACACCGGTGAATATGTTAGTGCTTAAGAAGAAAACTGTTTACATGGTTGACTAATGTGTGTGATATCTGGTGTTGTGATACAGATGCTAACCTCTGGCTCGCAGCTTTTTGGTGTGTACGAGGGAAGGTCTGTAGATAGCTCCCTGTTTCGCGACTCCCCAAATACAGACTCATCAAACGTGCTCCCGAAAATTTCCATGATTTAAAACACAGTAAAGTGACATGCCTGCTCTGTTTCCTGCAGCCTGCGTGCGGGGAGATGCAGCTGCTTCTTCTGCGCTCATTCAAATGTGTCTCAGTGCGCGGTCCGTTTGTTTGAGCGCCCTCTAATGGACGCCGTGCTGTATGTAAAAGGTAATACAGAATACCGGTAGTCCCCAAATTTCGATAGTTCGACTTAGTATTTTTCGATCTTACGATGACGATAACGATACGAAAAAATGGAACAAATATTTACACTGCATTTGAATTTTTGAAAGATACGTTGGGACTGCCAGGATGTACGCATCTCACGTCCTATGCCTTTGTTTTTGCCAGAGGTTCCCAGATTTCAGCTGTGTTGGTGTTAGAACGCATACTTTTTTGTGTTTTTGGTGTTTCAAAGCCCAATTTTAGCTCTTGTCTGGGACATTCTGAAACGCTTAACGTCAAAAATGCTTAACGTAGCGATAAGAACGCTTTTTTGAAAGACCCAACTCAGTAAACACATTAATAATAAAGCATAATATGTACAGAAACACAGCTGAGTCCAGAATACAAACGTAACGCATTTAATAACGTGTTATGCGTTTTTTTCTTCCAAACACAATATGCATGTTGCATACAATTCACCTTCACTGGAACTGAGAAACCTGTTCCAGCATTATAAAACCGTGTACACAAAGCTAACTCAATAAAGACATAACATGCCATGGTTGAAGTGAAAGAACAACAGTCAGGCACAGAAACCCTAACTCATCCCTGCTAAACCCTAGATAAACTGGAACGCAAACTATAATCTAAACCTCCTTATATGACATCAGTATCTGACCTCACTAAAGCCATTGAATATATGAACAAATCATGATATAAATACACATTTGGGCTTTTATTTATTCGCCCTTATTTTATCCGGTCTACAAATCTGCTCTAGGGATTAGTTATATAACACTATAATACTGATACTTTAGAAAATTGTGTCACAATATACCTGTGACATAATTTCTCAGCATATTGGTGCCCAGGATGGCTTTAGATTCTTGTTTTTGTCTGACAGGAGTGGATGCTGGTGTGGTCATCTGCTTTTGTAGCTCATTGGGACAATGTCACAATTTATACGTCCGCATATGGAAAACGCAATTGCAAGTACAATTTATATTCAATATTGTCCAGAATATCCTTCTATAGTCAGATCACTGCAACAAATAAGAGGTGTATACCTAATAAAGTGGACGGGTAAAGTGTGTAAATACTGTGTCTATATAAAACGCATTGATATGGTATTATTGTTATATTGTCGAGCACTGTGCTGTGTATTTAGGATCTGTTGGTGTATTTGTGGATGTATTCAGGGCCGGTGCAAGCTTTAGGCAGAGCAGGTAATTGGGAGCATTTTACATTAAACGCAACAAAGAAGACTGCAACCTGCAAGTTATGCAAAGCTGAGCTTGTGTGACATGGAAGTACCACAGTGATGCAAAATCACACAAACAGAAAATACGCTGATTTCACGGATGAAGGCAAAATATCAGCTCGGTAAGTAAACACTGTATAATCCTCTTCATGTGAAAATTGTACAGTTTAATGTAGTGCTGTTGTTTAAACTGTTTGCTTGCCAACTCCGGGACAGTCGCACTGGATCTGTTTTGTCGTGACACGTGAACATCAGATTGCGCAATCAGTTCGCTCGTGAGATAGTGATGAATGCAATTAAAACGTGTGAACAAACACAAAATCAAAAAGCAGCAAATAACAGCAGCATTACATTTTAGTCACTGTTGTGGTTTTAAGTTAATGCTTGTGCATTTGTTCATTCTACTACAACAGTGACTTATCTGCAGCTTTACTATACATTCAAAAGCTTGTTTTTAATGTTTGTATATTTAATTTATGCATATGTCATTGAATTATTATAGAGATTTTATGAATTACATATTCTAGATGCTTAGTTAATCACAATTAAACTAATGTCTGTACGTCTTTTTTAAGCATGTTTTTCAATTTGCCATGTGCAATTATCATTAAAAACAGATACAAATGTTGATGTACACAAATTGCTTCACTTTGCAAACTCAAATGCTGTTTTTCTTTTTTTTTTCTTTTTTAGAAAGAAACAACGCATCAAGCAGCCACTATAAGCTTTTAAAAGTCAAAAATAAACATAGTTAAACTCAATATGTGGGTTTTGCATTTTTAAAGTACACTTTTCTACATAAACACCCTAAATTAGGATTTTTTTATTTAGTATAATATAAGCAACAAAAAAAAAGAAGAAAATATGTACAGCACTTTCGCCACCCCGACACTAGAGGGCGCTCCGTCATTCTGTCTACCATAACGCGTGGTGAATCAAACCACGTGATCTACGTGTACCATTCGAGGCACGTAAACACGCGTGTTTGGGTCGTGCAGTTTATTTTATTGGATTTTAAAGCGTATGCGGTTTAATAATTAGGCGAATAGAGGCACAAAAAAGCGTAATGAAGGTGAAAGTGCTTTGCCGAAACCCGGACGATTTTGTTCGAGAAACTTCTAAAGATATCCAGCGTGGTAAGTGAAGTGCTAATGCTAAGCTAATGATACACGAGAGCTGAACCCCCAAAGCACGAGTAGACACTCTGTAGGTGCACGACATAAGGGTTGACATAGGGGTTATACAGGGCCTATGAACATTTTTAAAACTTTTAGTGTCTAATAACATCCTTTATGAGAGACACGTGCATGCTAGGAAGTTTTACTTTGACTGAACAAATATATAAATGTACAGATATTTACCTTTTTTCCATTGAACAATCTTAAAGCTTTACACACTTTGTTTCTCCAAACATTCTGCTGAATGTCTCTTGTAAAACTTGCCAGATGTGTTCACTAGTTGGTGATCACTTTCCTGGGATCCAGTTCATCCCAGAGCAGTTCAATAGGATTTAGGTGCAGTGACTGGGCAGGCTGTCTTATGATATATATATAACACTATTGATTGTTTGCTGCATAAATAAAGCTTACAGAGCTCGTACCTATGCTTCTGCTCATTTTCTTGTTGAAAGATGATGTTGGTTCCAATGAGCTGAAGTCCAGATGCAGTTGCATGGTGTTGAAGTATAGAAGTGCTCACTTAATGTTAAATGTCGATCAGAAGATCGAAAACTGGACGTGCGTGAGTGAAGCATCACAACATTTCTGTGGGTTATGTATAGGGAACAGAATTAAGTAGTTCATCTCTCGAATCTTCTAGTCTGAGTCATAAGTTCTTTATGGGAGTCACTTGACAAAAGAACCAACAATACAGACCAGAAGATGTGACAGGTGACGCTACTCGTTCTGTTTATTATAAGATGCATTGTCCTATTTTCATTATTGGAACTATGGTCAAAGAAATCCAATGATAATAATAAAAAAAAGATACAGTCATTTTGGTGAATGAGATTCAAAGAACCAAGTCACTAAAATCATCTGATCTTTCCATCATTAATAGCAATGTTGGTTAGGTATTTGCTTTCAAATAAACTTGCTTCAACACAACCCCAAACCATTAATCTTCTTAATCTTGTCATTTTTCTCTTAAGTTCCCAGGAATTATGATCCTACTCTACACCCGTTCGAGGTACCGAGGGAGTATACTAGAGCCCTAAATGCCACTAAGCTCGACCGGGTATTCGCAAAGCCGTTCGTAGCATCGCTGGACGGCCACAGAGATGCCATCAACTGCATCGCCAAGCACTCCAAGAGTCTCGCCACAGTGCTGTCCGGAGCCTGTGATGGACAGGTCTGGTGCTGCTGAGGTTAATTAGTTTTATGACTTGACGATGTTCTAAATAAACTTTGATCAATTCCACTTATTTTGTATTCCTGATAGGTAAAGATCTGGAACCTGAGCAAGCGGGAATGCATGCGAACGATCCAAGCTCACGAAGGCTTCGTCAGAGGAATATGCTCGCGCTTCTGCGGCACTTCGTTTTTCACGGTACGCTGGATTTTCAAAATTGATTCATGCATGCGTATTTTAAACAGCTTGCCATCCCTTGTTGTACGTGGTGCAAGAAGTCTTATTCTGTGTGTTCTGTGGCAGGTAGGAGATGATAAGACCATTAAGCAATGGAGCATGGAGGCCCCTGGTTATGGTGTGAGGGAGGAACCGTTGAACACTATACTGGGGAAGGTATATGATTTTATTGTTTAAAAAAGAAGCAATCAGTTCAAGTCATATGTTATGTAGATGTGTTCTGTCTGTATTTGAAACACATGCAACTGTTTATTAATGCAATTATCCAGTGAAACTATCATATGCATTAATGTTTACCTCAAACATTAGAATGGAGGGGGAGATGTTTTCTCATTGACTTCAAACATAAGAAAGTTTATTAATACTGTATTTCTGCAGAGCACCTGAGATTTTCTAGTTATGTCCCAAACTAAATGTCCACTTCCTGTTGTAGCCCATTTGTCTCAACATGTCATGTGTCCTGAGATGCTTTTCTACTCCGTGCATCTGCAGAATTGCTGCTCTCTGGAGCAGTCTGTCCTAATTTTAGGGCTTGTGGGTTTTAAATAGAGACCTGAACAAGATGGTTTTTCACTTGCCTCCCTTTTGAATAGGAATGAAAAAGAATCGGAAAATTAACAAACGTTTTATTTTACTTGAGTTTGACTTTTGTGCAAATGATGAACAAGGAGCTTTTCAGAACATAGAACTTCAACTGAAACTGGGAAAAAACATGCCACAATATTGTTGTATTGTCGGTTCCTTTCTTTAATAATGAAGTGATATCTGTAACATTCAGCTCATCTCCTCTGTCTTGCGCTTCAGATATTTTGCCTCAGTGTGCTCTAGTAGTCTACTGCTCATGAACCACACGAGAGTTCGCTTCCGACCATGTGCTTTTAAATCGTTTTATTTTATCCTAGTTGTTATGGTACATAACAAGTTTATTCGTTTTTAGTAATTAATTTGTATTTTTTTATACTTTAAAGACCATTTTGCCCCGCAAATTATTTTCATATGTAGATTGAACGATTAGATGATTTTTGTTTGTCTTATTTATTATATTAATTGGCAAAATCTCTAATACAGAGTAATAATAAAAGCCCTTTCAGTATGTAATGATTCTCTCACTACCTGTGCTGACTTGATGTCCTTTTGCAGGCTGTGCACACAGGCATTGACCATCACCAGAAAGAAGGCACTTTTGCAACATGCGGCCAGACAGTGGACATCTGGGACGAGCAGAGGAGCAGCCCCATTCGCTCCTTTAGCTGGGGGGTGGACAGCTTCAGCTGTGTCCGTTACAACCCTGTAGAGGTGAGACATGCACACTTTATTCGTTTCGTTTACACCCTGTTAGTCTTGACTCTTCACTGTGTAGTGAAGGCCAAAAAAGCAGACTGCAGAGAGAAAGTATCTGAGATCTGATTGAAGCCTGTAAAGGCCATGTAAAAGGCAGGGAATTAATGGAGAGGTAATGTTGAGACAAACTGGTTTGATTGATTACAATGCATTGTGTTGTTATGACCAAATCAGTTTTAGGAGTAGATGCACTTACAGTACAGTTCAAAACTTAATAAGTTCATTTAATTACACTTTATCGACTCATAAGAATGTATTGAGTCCTGGGCTCTAACCAAGGTTCAGTTTACAGGTGTACAGTGTACAGGTCATCCTGTAAACTCAAATTAATTACAAAGATACCCAGAAATGGTGTCATTCCATGATGTAGCATTACAATTTCCTGCCCCTGGAAACCAAGAGACCCGCACAGAGTTCTGACCTTAACTTCACTGACCGCTTTTAAGGATGAATTTGAGTACCTGCGGCATTTGGATCTAAAATTAGTGCCTGATCTTATGACCAAATGATCACAAAACCACACTCAATACCATGTCTATAGGTCTCGAATGTGATGCATAACTCCGATAGTCTCGTGCATGCACCTTTTTGGCAAAGTAGAGCATTATTTCTATATTTCTATATATTTAAAGTGCTAACATTGGGACCGCTTTTGCAGACTGAACTTCTTGCCAGCTGCGCCTCAGACAGAAGCATCATACTGTATGACATGAGAGAGTCAACTCCACTTAAAAAGGTAACAAGCTTTATTGGATTCATGACTGCCGCCAGTCATGTTATCTCACTTTCATGATGATCACGACAACTATGACACTGTCCTCAATTCCAGGTTGTAATGCAATTGAGAAGTAACACACTTTGCTGGAACCCAATGGAGGCATATAATTTCACCTGCTCCAACGAGGACTATAAGTGAGTCGCATAACATCGATGTAATAATTAACGCACGAAACCGAAAGCGAGCACTGCGCATCGTACTCATTCACTGAGTAATTATAACCTCTCTTTGTTCAGTCTGTATACCTATGATATGAGGCGCCTGGACAAACCGGTTACTGTACACATGGACCACGTCTCGGCCGTGCTGGATGTGGACTACTCGCCCACAGGGACAGAGTTCGTGTCAGCCAGTTTCGACAAGACGATTCGCATCTTCCCTAAAAACAGTGGCCACAGCAGGTGAGTGAAGGGAATCGGATGATCTGCCCTTACATGCCTACACAGTGTTCTCAGTGTTGTGCTGTGGATCTCGCACAGTTCTCCTTTGTGATTGGTCCGAAGGTGTTGATTACTTTTCTGCAGCAGCACTTCAGATATTAACTCTTTCTTGCAGATTAAAGTGAAAAGTTGCTCCTCATAAACAGGTAAAAATGTGTAATTGTTCATATGAGAAAAGTTGATCATTTATGGAAGGATTCTCCAGGGTTTGTGTGAGGGAGGAAAAAAAAAAAACTTGGCTCATTGGATACAAATAGGTTAAAGAATAAAGAAAAAGAGGATGCTATCTAGCGAATGTTTTATTAATAGCATTGCTGTTCTGATAGATGTACTGTAGGTGTTTTAATGAGGTATTTCCTGAACATTTCAGCATTTCCCTTACTTGAATAGCGCGATCAGTGTATGTATATATGTATAGAAGACCGATGCCATTTCTGTATGTATGTTTTATTGCCCTGTTCAGTGCATTAACAGTGTTTTCCTTGACAACGATTTTGCCCTTTTGTCCAGGGACGTGTACCACACCAAGCGCATGCAGCACGTCATCTGTGTAAAATGGTCAGCGGACAGCAAGTACATCCTTAGCGGCTCAGATGAGATGAACATCCGCATCTGGAAGGCCAACGCCTCAGAGAAACTGGGAGTGGTGAGAGCCTTTAGTACTGAGAATTATATGAGCAACGAATCACAGAGGTTAAAACTGCTTTAGGAAAAGTTTTAAATACTTCTCCCTGCAGCTATCATAGTGAAATAGAACGTTGTTAACCGTAAGAAGAGCTGGGTTTCTGGTTTGACGAGACTTGAGATTAATTTAAGTAGCTAAATCGCTGCTATGTCTGTACTACAGCACGCCGACTCGATTTGAACCCAGAAGTTCGCATTTTATTTTCTCAGCCGTAACTCGGATGCCAGTTTGCCGAACACTGCCAGGATCAACAGTAGCGCCGGCTGCCAAGCACTTAGAATAATGTGCAATAAGAAACTGCATCACTTTCAATAAGTGGCTTTATGGCAGCATGGCTTTAGCCTTTGCCAACAAAGGACCTGGTTTCTCTCGTTAAAAGTGCTGTAATGCGATTTTATGATGCAGAACGAACACTAAAAATCGGACATCAAACTGCCAGACCTGCACAGATTACAAAAAATTAAAGAAAAGATACAAACAAAAGCTTCAGTATTGTTGCCATGTAATCATCGCAGTCTTAATATACTTCCATTGATTTAGAAATTCCTGGCATTTTTGTTTCCTGACTTTTCATATTGATGAAGGAACAGTGTTCAGCCCTTTTTTTTATTTATCTTGAGGACCTCTCCGTCCTCCCGTAGCCTCTTTGGCTCCACGCAATGCTGTATACATTAAATAAGCTAAGATTTATTCACTCTTAACTGCACCGGACAAGCTGTGCCCCCATCAGCACTTTAAATCATCCAATCTTTTAAAGCAGAGCCGCTACGGGAAAAAGTAACGAAGCATCAAACAATCAGGAGGGTTTTTAATTAAATGCAGAGGAGATGCTGAATCAAGCCTCCGGCCTCCCGAGTTTTCTGTGGATCACCATGTGGTGTTGGGAAGTCAGTGAGCTGACAAAAATGTAAAACATCAGAAATGAACACAAAAGATGGGCAACATTTGTGTGACCTCTCCAGTTGCAGGTTTATGTTAATTGGCTCGCTTTACAATGTTAGTGTTCTTTAGAGTAAGAGTTTATTGATATAGATGAATGGAGGGGGGGAAGATGTTTGAAGTCACTGGGTGAGCTGGTAACTCAGTGGTTAAAGCTCTGGGTTCCTGATCGCAAGGTTGGGCATTCAAGCCACTGTATCGCCAAGCCGCCACTCTTGGGGTGTCTCTTACACCTTCTGTGCTCCAGGGGCGAAACATAGCTGGCTTTGCGCTCGGACCCCAGCTACTTAACAACCCTGGGATATGAGAAGAAAGAGTGTCAAACGAACTTTACGGCAGAGTGATAATGCAACTTTATTTCTTTAATTAATAGAGGGTTCAGAGCTTCAAGACATACATGATACAAACATTTGGGAACACGTGACTTTAGGATTCGTGTATGCTTTCTGAACATCCCATTCCACACTTAGTCCCGATTTTCTGTTATAACAATTTCTACTCTTCTGCATGCATTCACGTTTGGGGAAGAACCACATATGGCTGGAAAGCCAGGTGTTCCAATACTTTTGACCATTTAGTGTAGCTGAAACAGGGATCGAGTTGTAGCCCTCCACCCTTTGATTATTGATTTCACATTTAGTTTTAGACTTTCCCTAAAGCCTTTTTGCCTCTTCCTTCTTTAAGTAGTAGATTATTTGCATTTATTCCAGCAATAAGCAAAAAGTCTCAGTGTGTTTCGATTTCTAAATTCGTTATTGTGCTGAGTACTAAATGTTGCAGAGGTTAATGTCAGTGCTCCAGTGTGTACAGGCTTCACATGCTCGTTGTTAAGAACGGTGTAATTAAGGTTTAACAGGCCTCTTGGTTTTGTCGAGTGAGCCAGAGCTCACTCCTTCCACTCGCTTCCACAGCATCAGCAGTTATTAGCCTTAAATAAATTGCATTTGGTGGGGGGGAGAAATCATTGCTTTTAATTAGAATGAAAGCTTTCAGCTCAGGGGCACTTAGACGTGAAGTGAGAGAGGCGGGTTTTATTTATGGGAAAGAACGGAGACTGATCTGGTGTTCCTGGTGTCTTTAGAAAGACTAGCTTGTCTTTTAGTGCATTTCTTGCATTTATTTAATTATTATTATTTTTTTTTTTTACAAGCACGCCACACGGTATATGTGTGGTTAAATCATGCATGATTCAAAGCTTCATAGAGGTTTCTGGCTAGTGCTTGGCGTGCCAGTACATTTTATATCAGAAACATTCTTTATAGTTAGCCCCAGTGCAACAACATTGCCTTTTTAAATTATGCGTCAAAATCTTGACTCACAATGGTTTCCCCTTCCACAGCTCACATCTAGAGAAAAGGCTGCCATGCACTACAACCAGAAGCTGAAGGAGAAGTTTCAGCACTACCCACAGGTGAAACGCATCGCCCGCCACCGCCACCTTCCCAGAGACATCTTCAAACAGAGACGGCAGCTGCAGGAGATGAGGGAGGCCAGACGCCGGAAGTAAGTTGCCTTTTCAACTCAACAGCCTCCTTACTTTCACTACATACACATGAGTTTGGCAGACTTTTTCATTTTATTCCACAAGGCCACATTCCATTACAAAATAGATCATGGTTCCTGTATATACACCAAATAGCCACTTTACTTGGCACGTCATATTACTCGGTAGCACCCCCCCTTTTCTTTCAGTGCAGTTTTGGTTCTTCTCGGCTTTGCCTCCATCAGGTGTTGGAAACGTTCCGTCGAAGTTCAGGTTCATGTTAGTTACATCACATATTTGCTATAGATTTGTGAGCTGCACTTTCAGGAAAAACATTCTCCACCCTATTACACTTCCATCAGTTGTTACCACAAAAGAATGGATTAAAACTGCTTGCCATTTTATTTTATTTTTTATCTAAAGTAGTCTAAACCATGTTTCGCCTCTGCTCTTTGTGTTTATTTAATTTTTTTTATTTTTGAGGTTATTTTCTTTTCACCACATTTGTACAGACTGATTAATTGAGTTCCTGTAACCTTGTCAGGCCTTTATTTTCTGACCCTTTCCCTTCAGCAAAATTCCAATGCCTCTTATGTTTTTTTTGTTTGTTTGTTTGTTTGTTTGTCTTCCATCATTCTGTCACCATTTTTCACAATTCTTTTATTATTTAGAGCAGAGGTGCACAGGTTTTTCTATGAAGGGCCAAAAATCATACTTGTGTAAGGGTCATTGGCTGGATGTAGATGTTGAATTATACCAAACAAGAAATTGTGACTTTTTTAACGCACTGTATATATAAAATTCAATTTCAGATTACTTTAAAAACGGTAACTGCACTGGTATGGTGTTTTCTTTGTTTTAGTTTGAAATGATCTCAAACTTTGGAAACTTTCTGGCATTTTCTTTGGCCTGAATCTTCTCCTCGCCCCTCGCTGTTTTCTCGCCGTTCCTCCATTTTTTCATTCTTGCAGCATTTACCTGTCCAGAGCGCTCCAGGGTTTAACGGGCGGTGCATCAGTAAAAATGGTCCGTAGGAAACACGGTGCTCCATGTTTTTTTTTTTAAACGGACTAAACGTAAAAAAAAAAAAGTGTTGGCCTCAGATGAATTTATGCAATCGAGTTACTCAAGAAAACGTTTCAGCCCTAATATCTATAATAAAATATATATAATAATGCAGTTCTATTTTAAAGGTTCTAGTTCAGTGAGACTTATAGTACAATGAGAATCAATTCAATTTATTATAATAGCTCAATGCTTAATACAGCTACCTCTAATGAGAGATCAAAGCTGAATCTTTTTCTTTTTTTCCTCCCCCCCAATGTTTTTCCAAATGGTGTTTTTTTCCCCCTCTTATAATATGGCATGGTTGGCCAAATCTGGCCTGCAGGCCCTAGTTTGGGCATCTCTGCTCTAAGAAAAGGAAAAAAAATCCCAGGAGAACAGCAGTGTCTTTTAAAAATAGTCCAACCTGCCCTTATGACTCCCATCAACTATACAAAAGTTCATGAAGCTTATTCTGATTTTTTTCTCCCCTCGTTTCGATACTTGATGTGAACTGAAGCTTTTGATCAGGTTGCACGATTTCAGACATTTTTTGCTTCATCTAAATGATTGGCAAAATGTTTTATTGTATTGTTCATTTATTAAAGCTGTAATCGTATTAAACAGCTATTACTTTATTGTCTGTATTTTACAGCCCTTATTACTACAGAAGGCTAATATTCAAGTGGTAGTGTTTTATCCGTTTTGGCACACATGGCCTTGGCACAGGAGCTCTAGCAGGCAGCAGAAAGGTCCTCCCGGATCTCCGAACTGTGCCAGATTTTACGATTCCCTCTGAGCTTGCAGGAGAACAGAATAGGCCTTTGCCAAACTCTATTTTTTCTGAACGGCAATTGCGAGCACTCCTAGGGATGAGGTTGAAAATGCACGTGCCAGTTTGAGAACAGTGTAATTAACCTGTACCATATAAAATGATCATGTTTTTTTTTATAATGGTCATTGTTGTTAGCTCTGCAGCCTTTTATTCAGTTTTTCATAAAGTAAATAATCCAGATAGTAAAATACACAATGTTTAAACCAATATGTGGTTCTTTTCAAAACTATTAGCACGTTTGCCATACAATTGTATAAATAAAAATTGTATTTGTCACAAACACATTTATACAGAGTACGACGAGTGTCGGATAAAAAAAAAGTTTGTGTATTAAAAGTATAGGATAAATAAAAAGTGTATTCAATATATATATATATTATTTTTTTTGTCAATACACACACACACACACACACACACACACACACACACACACACACACACACACACACATAAAATGCAGTGTGTGTGTGTGTGTGTGTGTGTGTGTGTATGTATATATAATATATACATACACACACACACACACAGGAATTGCACAGAAAGGGACAGATGTGTGTGTGTATGACAGATATTGACAGAATTACAGATTAAAGTAATCCAGTGTGATTTGTCCTTAAAGTGACTTGGTGCTGGTATTAGGTGTCATAAAGTGACACCGTGCTGTGCCTGTCCTGAGATAAAGTGACAGTCCAGACTTGGCCACAATAGGATGTATTTTTGATGCAGTAGCATTAAATGTTTCTTACAATTACCCTGGAAGACCCAAACCTGTTCCACAATGCCTTTGTGCACAAAGTGAGCTCCACAGGTTGAATTGTCCTGTTACAGAGCTTTAACATGGAACACTGTCTGCACCCCAGACCTTCTCGCCCTACATCAGTACTTGACTTGACTAATGCTCTTGTGGTGGAAGGAGCACAAATGTCCACAAGAGCATATGAATCGCTGTCCACAAACTTTTTTTTTTATACAGCGTATCCCAGCGGCCCAGTTTTGAGTACATTGCTATGCTTTCGCAAATCTTCATAGAAGCCAGGATTTTAAACGGTTTGCCACAAATGTTTGCAGAAGCTTCCTTATTACATGCCATAACAATAGTCAGTGTTGTAGCAGCAATATATGTGTGTTTGTCATGTTTGACTCACCTGTGCTAAGAAGAAAATGAGCATCTGTTTGAGTCATGCATCATTCTCATTGTCCATCTCGCTCGCTCGCTCGCTCACTCACTTTCTCTCTCTCTCTCTTTTCAGGGAACAAAACGTACGCAAACACAGCACGCCCGGCTCCGTTCCCGTGGCGACAGAGAAGGAGAAACATGTGGTGACTGTGGTGGAATAGCATGTCTCTTCCTAAGAGCTTCAATCACACACAAACACACAGTCATATAAAAAGACTTTTACCCCATGCAGCTCTGCGATGTTTCCGTTCCGATTTCCAGCAGCTTGTCTACATTGTTGTAGACCGTCTCAGGATCAGCTGTCCACACACATTCGTCCGGTCCTTCATCAGAACACGATAAGTGATTTTTGAGAACTGCCTGATTTCATTAATATTGTACATGGAACAAGTTTTTCAATAAGCAGGATGCATATTTAGAAGAAATAAAATGTTGACTTTATCATAATTTGCCTGTTTTTCTTTCAGATTTCTTTCTTTTTGTTAAGACTAGATAATTGTCTTAGAACTGAAATGAGATTATACCTTTAATAAGAGCCATGTTTAATCCTTAGTCCATTAATCCAATCATTTCAATCTCTTCAGCTTTAATCCCAAATGGGAGCCTTTGTTACGTTATAATGACTTTCTTCTGCATTAAAACAATTTGAAGATACATTATATGGACATAAGTATTGGCACACCTCAATTTCCCAGCCATATTAGTGGGTCTTAGGATGCGGTGGCATGGAATTTTCCTTTCACTGAAACTAAGAGACCCAAACCTGTTCCCCTGTGCACAAAGCAAACTCTTTGAAGAGATGCCTTACATGGCTCTCCAGCTATAGAGCTCTGACCTCAACCCTATTGAACTCCTTCGGGACCGCACTTCAGGTTTCCTTCCTTCACCTATATCGGTACCTGACTTCACACACAGCCTTGTGTCTGAATGAGCACAAGCATAAATCTCCACGAGCACACTCCAAAATCTAGTGGAACATCTTGCCAGAAGAGTGGAGGGAATTGGGATTAATTGTGGAATGTGATGCTCAAAAAGCACATACCATACTTATGACCAGGTGTCTGGAAACTTTTGGCAATATAGCATATGTTTTACTTTACGTATTGTGAATTTAAAGTGCTACCCAGCCTATAATTGTAGTATGAATTATTCTTTTTAAATTATTTCTATTTTTTTTTGGACTACGCATTTGAAATACTATGCTTTTCTTAACGTTCATTCAGACCAGATATCCTCTCGGAAAAAGTTTTCTGAAGGGGAAACGACGGTGTATTTATACGGCCATATCCTTACATAATGTAGATAAAGTTTGCCACAAGTTCATAAGACTCTGAGTTGTGAACCAATAGAAATCAAGTGGATGGAATTGTCAATTTAATCAGCAAAATAAATGCTAATTATTATCCAGCAGACATCAGTTTGCTGCCTTGATGTATAATTGTCTGTAAAACAAATACAATTTTATATTCAATGTTTTTGTGGTAAAATTCATTATTTCTATTTTGTTCTCTGGTCAATGCTGTGGCTGTGGATTTGTACTCAATTCCAATTGGTTGAGAAACATTTAAGATATTTACAGTGCACTAAAAGCAGTGGTGGACAAAAAACACAAACCATGCAGTTGAGTTCGAGTATAGATACAGTAGGCAAAAGATAAAGTAAAAATGCTTCCTTTAAACTTTCACTTAAGTTTTCAAAGTATTATGATTTATTATGGCTATAATGTTGCAATGATTATTTTTCTCACAAGACTGTTGCTTAATCAAATCAAAACTCTGTTACTCTTAGCACACCAAACTAATAACAGAATGATATTAGTCAAACACTGACTCACTCAAATAAGGCCACAGGTGTTGTGGCAAGTAGGAATGTGCGATATACCGGTACTGGAAAAATATCTATATATATTTCAATCGGCACAATATTATTATTTTGCTGAATTCGGTATTTCATATGCTGCTGTTTCGAAATTCAACTGCCTTTTAAATTGCAAACTAGTAAACGTGACAAAGATCAGATTTGAATATAATTTCATTGTATATATATATATATATATTTTTTTTTTTTTTCCAACAAAAAAAAGAAACCAATGTTCCCTGTAGATTTTTGGTTACAGTTTAATACAAAGGTATTAGGATATGAATCTTTTTTTATTTTGTTTATTTTACTATTTTTCCTAGGTTTGCTGTGCCTATTCCTTGTGCTGACACTGATCAGGGTTGACTGGAAACCAATGCAGCAAGGTTTAATCTGTTCCTATCAGTGGGGGAGTGGGAGCTCAGTGGTTAAGGTGTTGGGTTACTGATTGAAAGGTCGGGGGTTCAAGCCCCAGTATAGCCAAGCTTGGGCCCTTGAGCAAGACCCTTAACCCTCTGTGCTTCATATCATGGCCGACCCTGCGCTCTGACCCCAGTTTCCGAGCAAGCTGGGATATGTGAAGAACTAATTTCACTGTGCTCCAATGTATATGTGACAAAGTCTATCTATTCACACATTGTTCGTGTTCCTGGCTTCTCAGGAAGGAGAAATAGTTTTTAAGTGGGCTGTTAGAGTATTAAAGTGACACAGAATGTACATCTTAGCTTTAGGATGTCAGAACCGAAAGCACATCCCTATATGTCTCCTGTGGGTGGATTAACAAACCCTTTTCATTCAGATGGTGACGGATAATATCATTATCTGCAATAGGAGGTACAGTAGAACTACATACTAAAATCAGCTGCTGCCTCGCCTTACGTTCAGTTCTTTATCAAATAAAATCAAATTACATTTTATTTGTCACATATACATACATGTAGTGAAATGCTTTATACGACCAGCATGAGGGAATAGAATGAGGGAAAATAAACCAAGAATATAAGAAGGTAGATAAATAAAAATGATAAACTATATAAAATATATAAAGTATATAAAGATATATGTAAAATATGTGTATATATAAGAATGCGTATGAAATTAAAGCAGTAAAATTTATGGTGATGGACGTGATTGTCCTTAAAGTGGCCGTGTGCAGTATAGTGTGGTATAAAGGTTTTTTATGTTATTCCACTTGATTAAATATAAACTTTATAGATTGTAATATTTCTTTATCTGTGTAGAATTTTTGAATGGATCCCAATATCTAATCAAAATTGTATATAAAATTCTACTTGTGTTCAACAGTTCTTTTTCTCACTGTATACTGAAAGGACTATTGTAATTTCCTAAAGATTAGACTGATTTATGGACAATCATTATCTCACCTTTTTGTCTAATTAATTGTCTGGTTTTGATCAGTGTGTCACTACATTTTCATTCTTTAAATTACACACAATTTACAACCTCTTATTAACCATTAGATTTGACTTGTGAATTGTGCAAGCTGCTTTAGTGAAAATCTAAAAGAAAATTCATATTTTCTCCATGTATTATTATATGATGTCTTATAATACACTGGTTTATGAGTTCAAGAAACGTCTCGACCTCTCTGACTCTTATAAAGATGACTTCTTTTAGTCAACTGGACTAAAATCTTCATCTTTGGTGATTACTCTGTCCAGGGTCTATTTCAGAAACACTGGTTGTGAAGTTGGAATACAAACTGGATATGATATTTGGGGACATTGCAGTGTTTTAAGCATGGAACGCACACAGAGCGATTTAGAGTTCCAGTTCACCAGCGACATGTTTTGGGAGATGCAAGGAAACCGGAGAACCCAGAGGAAATTGTATGGTTATCCTCGTGATCTTCAGGTTTTTGAAGGTAATTGAATAAAAAAGTGCAAAAAAAAAAATGACTAATTGAAATGTACTGAAAGTAAACTTATTCAAAAATGGTCCTGTGTTTTGAGGCGAACAAACAAAATCTGTTTAAAAAGAAGAATTTGGAAGCCCTTCATGAGAATAAAACGAGTGATAGTAATAGTTCTAACCAAATGATGAAATTATGTAACTGGTGTCATCCATTCACAATCCTGGTTTTGAATGCAGGTGTGTGTTCTACACGCTGTCGTCGCCGACCAATCAGAGCATGGCAGATCAGAAGGGGCGTGGCTTTGGACCAACTCAGTTGTTATTTTTAGCTCAGGGGTTTTTCCGATCCCGCGGTGATCCTCCTCCAGTCCGCGTTTTCCAGCTGCTCTCTTCACCGGCCGTCAATGACCGATGCGCTACGATCGTTTGGTGCTGAGCTGTGCGTCCATTTTTTTCCTCCTCTCTCTCTTTCTCTCTCTCTCTCTCTTTCCCTTTCTTCTTACAGAGCATTTAAGAAACCCTAAAGCAACACGCAAAACTGGAAGAGAGAAGAAAGAAGGAGAAGAAGAAGGAAACGCAGGGATTGCAAGCGCACTGGATGCTTTTTTTTTTTGCTGATGGTTTTACTTTACAAAGCTTCCCAGAGTGATGGGTTAGGACGGATTTGATCATGATGGCAGAATAAACGAGCTCCTTTGGCACATCTGTACGTCCAGAGAGGGTGAGGAGAAGCTTCTGAACGATCACCAAGGCTTTTCTGTTATAAATTATTATGCGTATAAATTCTTTTGGATTTGGGCATGTGTAGAAATAAAGCGTGGATGTAAATATATCAGCGTGAATTGTATACATATTCAATCCAGTTTTGCCTTCAGAACTCATCCCTCACTTATACCCATCTTTCTTCTTTTTGTTATTATTAATTGTAATATTATCATTAGCTAGGGATGAGTCCTTTGACTCTATTTTTGGTACTTTGGCTTCTAATACACAGTTTCTCAGGCATCACCTTAAATATTTTGTACGCTTTTATATATTATTAAAGAAAAACAAAAGACGCTCATTATTATGATGATAGTCCTCTATTCTAGCATCTAGTAAAAAGATCTGAAATACTATTCCGGGCACTGATTAAACCTGACTTACTTGTGTGTGTGTGTGTGTGTGTGTGTGTGTGTGTGTCTGTTGGTTGGTTGATTGTAGCGTGTGTGTGTGTGTGTGTGCGTGCGTGCGTGTGTGTGTGTGAACATGGCCGCTCCGCTCGCGCACCGGGGCCTGGCCGACATGCCGGACCTGAGCCACCTCACCGACGAGGAGAGGAGGATCATCCTCGACGTCATGGAGCGCCAGAAAAGGGAAGAGGAGAAGGAACAGTCCATGCTGAAGTAAGACAAACCCGGGATGCTCGATCTGTGCCAAAACAGTGTGTGTGTGGTTTTTTTTTATCCCAAGAGTGTGCTGAATAGGCTTTTCTAACGCACTTCCTGGATTGATCAACCTCCATCCTCACTGCCGGGTTGAATCAGACGCCATTTTTGATGCCTTTTGTACGTCGGAAATGAGTTTGTGATGTCATATTTGTTGCTAGAGATCAAGCTGTTGGACCTGAGCAGCAGCCGTGTGTATGTGTGTTTTCAGCACCACGGAGCTGTCCGCTGACTACGGTCTATGAGCTAGGCTTCCCAATCCTGATGCTGTAGGAGAACTGCACAAAATCTCTCTGTCTCTTCTTACACACCCTGTCCATATATTGTCAGACCGTTAACAAGTCCTATGGTGCGTGTGCATGTGTGTGCGTTAAGGTTAAAGGAATAAGTCGTATTCAACACCTGGTTGAGTAATGCATCTCTGATCACCTTTTAGTCATTCAGTAGATGTGACTTTGCAATTGAGCAGAGCAGACAAGGGTCAAGGGGGCATAATGACACAGTATGTGTAGCCTTCCTGCCTCACAACTCCATGGTCCTGGTTTTAATCCGAGAAGATAAGACAGACAGCGACCCCATCTCGGATTCGGGTCGAATCGTAGAACATGAATCTGCGAAGGCGGCGATGCAGTGATGCAGTGATGCGCCTACAAACTAGCGTTATCATGCCAGCCTATGCCATTTTTTAATTTCCTTTTGGAGGTCATAGTCTATGTCTTGTCTGTTGTATTGTATTGGAAGCATTTTTTTTCTCGGTTCTCAAACCTTGACTTAATACATTAGTACTCTTGTAGAACAGCTGACAAAAATATATCAGATTTCCGGATTTCCTAGAGCTTCCTGCATTTATTACGGAATGTGTTGGAGCATGTGTAAATTCATAATGCATTTATGGTGATACTTAAGACACATGAATGGCCCAGGTGAGCACATGGTTTAAGGAATTTTGCCCAAAACAATTTAGAAAAGACCATGATTTGTTCTAATTGATATTCCTCAGAGGATACATGTACACTGTAGATGTACTTTCTCCTGCTTTACTACATCACATTTAATTCATACTCATTACCAAGCTCATGGCGATGTTATAATTGATGTATTAGAACAGGCGCGTTGCTGAATTATACCGTGTAAGGTTACAGCACAGCCCCGATTGAGTAACACTGGAGCGGTGGCACAAGCAGTACTGTAGTCATTGCTTTAGAGAAATCTGCTGTGCAATATGTTAGTATAAAAAGAAGGCATCAGGGTTAGACCTGTTCGTTTTGCTTAGCATTTTTGGATTATGACTAATAGGCTGATTAGTACACTGATTTTAAATACGGTGTAACTTTTTTGGCTTTGCTCTGGTTTCAGCATGTTTCAGGAACATTTGGATTTGTGAACTGTCTACACACCTGATGAAATGATTGCTCTGATTATTGAGATTGTATGCTTATGTGTGGCTCAGGAGTATTCTCAAAACTTAGGCCTATTGGTTACAAAAGGCACAGAAGGTCAAAAGTATAGACGTAGTATTCCTCTGGTCAATTTATGGATTATGCTCAGTTATACGGTTTACAAAAACCCTGATGTGAAACACACTGAATTAGCATTCGGGATAATGGTGATAACTTTACAGCAGAGCCGAACTAGGTGCCTGTGTAATCACAGTTTCCCATACCGAGTTAAATGTTAATGCTGTATGTGTGTGTGGAGGTGGTGTGTGGGGCGGTGGTGGGGGGGTGCTTTAACAGATCAGACCTATGCTTGAAGTGACTCATCAACATAAAGCCTCAGCCACCGCAGTGTCGCTGTGTGAATCATCCATACGCACATATACACACTTCAATGCCATTGATCTATTCATTGAGAATAAGCAAGAGAGAGATGGGAAGAAAAGAGAGCGTTTAGCATTCGGATAGCACAGATGTCATTCATCGCTGCTTAGCACCACTATGATCTCCAGCTCAAGCATATTGTGTGTACACATTGGTGTAGAGTTACAGGACAACTCAGTGGCTTGGTAACTCCCAACTACTATGCCGACTCATATGTTGTCTTTGTAACTGGTGATGGGTTGGGCTTAGACCTGAGCTTTAACGCAAAGGAAGCTATTCACATAATATTAAACAATACGGCAGAAGCAATGAGATATATTCGGCCATGTTATTATTCAATAATAATAATAATTATCATCATCATCATCATCATTATTATTATTATTATTATAAATATGGTTATTGAAGGCAGCTTTGCTTCTGGATAATTCTAACTGAGTAATGCATCTACATTCTTTGTATTCATTTTACTGTAGTCATTACCCACAATAAAATATGTACACACATATTCAGACACACATATACACACACACACACACATATAATATATATATATATATATATGAAATCTAGAGTGAGATCTAGACTGATTAAAGAAGTGTTGTTTTTTTTTCTTAACATCTGCTATAGCCTGTGATAGCAAGCACTAAATTGTCTCGCTGATGTTTCGCAGCAATAAATGTAACTAATAGAAATTGGCAGCTTAGTAATTAAGGCATTGGACTTTAAATCAGAAGTTCATAAATGCAAATCACAGCACTGCCAAGCTGTCTTTGTTGGGCCCTTGACCAAGGTCCTTAACTCTCAAATGCTTAGTGGTGTATATGTATATGTGTATATATATATATATATATATAAAAAATAGAATATAGCTAATTCTCTCAGGATAAGGGTGTCTGCAAAAAGCCATGAATGTAATTTGTACAGAATGTCATTCTTGAACCAATAAAAAGTGTTTTATTTATTTTAAATTGTGATTTAAGCTCGAGGTGAAGCTTCTGTAGCACCGATTTAAAATATTGTAGTAACATAAAAAGTCACTCCAAGAGACTTTTTTATATATATAGCATTCAACAGATGATTAATAGAGCGTTGACTTCTGATCCATCACCAGGTGTAAAACATTAAGATTGCCCCAAACAGCCATGCCTTAGCCACTAGATGTATCGCTGTCATAAACTTCATTGCCTGTTCTATATTTAGTAGATTTTCTGTAACAGAAAAAAAAGTAAGCCATTCATTTTGTTAGGTTTTTTTTTTATAAGCCCCGAGAGCATCAACAAAGCTTTTTCAAGACTAAGGGCTCTTTCTCTTATCTGTAACCAGAATAATACTCCACACTGAGAACCCACACATACACACATACACTAACAGGCAGTAGTCCAACCTAAGGAATCCTGAGAGAGAGAAAGGAGGCAGGAAGAACCCTCAGTGTTTGCCAGCATACTGTCATCTCGCTGGAAAAGCCACAAAGAGAAAGATAATAACTCAGGGGAAACCAGACACAGAGGAAGACACTAGGGCTGTGTGAGAGGATGATGAGTGTGATGATAATCATCATGGAGCTCAGCGCCGTGGCTGCCATTCGCGGCACCATCATGCATTTATTTATCACGCACTGGAAGCGACTGTCGCCAAGTCAAATTCCTTTTGTGTGTAAACATACTTGGTAATAAAGCTATTTCTAAACATAGCAAAACTATAATTTCCTCAATGTCGCAGCGTTACAAGGAATAGGGTCACGACAGTCGCATTTCTTTTGAAGGAAGTAATGCATTGTTCATTGCAGGCACATGTGCGTGCGTGCGTGCGTGTGTGTGTGTGTGTGTGTGTGTGTATGTGTATGTGTGTTTGTTTGTTGCTAATTAGACTGCTCTAGAAGGCCACTGT
Source organism: Silurus asotus (assembly GCA_024362625.1). NCBI lineage: Eukaryota > Metazoa > Chordata > Actinopteri > Siluriformes > Siluridae > Silurus > Silurus asotus. Next base: position 4,933,311 of record MU564352.1, on the reverse strand, counting down.
GTCACAGTAAGGTGTATGCCAGTGAGAAGTTTTCAATATTTCAATATTAATATTTAAAAAATAAAGTGGCTGTACATGCATTCATAATTGTGAGCAATAAATAAATACATTAATACAATAAAATAAATAAATTAGCTTAAATGCCTGAAAGAAAGGTAGTAATAATAATAATAACAACAACAGCAATAAGAAGAAGAAAAAGTAGAAACAAGAATAATAAGAAATATATAAATGTAATAGTGCTTGTTTTACAGTTATTCTTTACAGGAAACAAAAATATCAGAACATCAGCAACCGCAATAATGATAAGCCAATGACAATAATTGTGAGGATAAAAAAATCACCAAAAAGACAATGGGAAGAAGATAAAAAAGAAATATGAGTAGGAGAAATATGATAAAAAGGCATACTTGAATTACAGTGTTTTACATGTGAAAACAACAATAAATGCTATATTTTATTAATAATAATAATAATAATAATAATAATAGAATAATAGAAGAAGAACGAGAAGAAGAGGTAGCATGGTAAAAGTCAACAGAAGCTATAGAAATAATAGTAATAGCGACAACAACAACAACAACAATAATAATAATATTAATAATAATAATAATAGGAAGAATTGTGTAAGAAAAATATATAATATATAATAAGAATACTTGGAAACAGAATGAGATATATTAAACATATGATGTTTGTTTTACAGTGAATAACAACAGCAATAGTAATAATAATAATAATAATAATAATAATATGATGGTGATGAGTATTTGGTTGAGTTAATGCTTTGTGAATGATGATTGACTTGAAGCCTCCACTGACATCGATTATCAGTGATTATCAGGTTCTACACTCCATCAGCCAAGCTCTCCATCTCAGGAGCAGCTTGCCACAGTGTGCTACTAAAGTCTAATCTTGACTCGGATCTAAGCGTACACTGGTGAAAGATCAGGAGACATCAGGTGCTTATTTGCTGACCGAATTAGCTTATCTGCTGCGGTTTCTCCACTTGCAGTGTCTTTTGTAAGCCTGTTGGGCAGCTGCATGGGTTCAGAAGCAGGGGAGGCGGAGGTATTGTGTTACAGAGATCATTTAACCAAACATGGCTAATGTGCGTATCAGTGAATGTAAACCATAGTGCTTAAAAGTAGGCTTTGTAAGTAAGCCTTCCGCTTGCCTCGAAGCACTGGTGTTAAATCAGATGTAGTGGTTGAGCAAACAGTGCTGGATAATGTGTTGCATTCGTGCCTGTCCACGTTTTGTCATGATGTCTCGGGTACTGATGCATGGAAAGGTAGGATGTCCGGATGAAATTCATTCTTCTGTTTTTATCATTCTGTTTTGTTCAAAGACTTTGTTCTTGGAACTATTAATAACCACATACAAGTGGTGAAAGATTTAAAAGGCATTTGTTTTCTGCCATGTTTTGCCTCTACAGTACATGTCCTCTTAAACTGACTTAGATAATGAAAGATGTTCATCCTAATGGATCTGGACTTCTTCCAAAATGATTTTGCTCCATGCTCTGGCTTTGAAAGCACCTTGAGCACCTGTGGAAGTTACACTATATAAACCTTTGGCATCTGACCTATCCAGCTATATATGGTTCCTTTCCAAACTGCTACCACAAAGTTGTATAAATTGATTTTTGCATGCACTAGCATTAAATTGTCTCTTTTCTTGAACTTGGAGACCCAAACTGGTTCCAGCATGACAATTTACATTCTGGAACTGCTATAGAGCTTTGACCTTACCCCTATAGGTGAATCGGAACGCTGACTACACCCCAGGCCTCCTCAACCTACATCTAGTAAACATCTTCCCAGAAAAGTGAAGATTATTATAAGAGCAAAATTGGAAGTAAATGAAGAATGAGATGTTTAAAAAGCACATACAAATCTTATGGTCAGGTGTTGATAAACCTTTTTACATATAGGCCCATATAGTGTATATCATATTGAGAGAATTGGTCTTAGACAGACAGACAGACAGACAGACAGACAGACAGACAGAAATATCCAAAATGCTACATTCTCTTTATAGCATTGCTCCAACCCTTTTCCTTTCGTTTGAACTCGTGAGACCCTCATCCAAACTGAATGAATGACTCGTTCGCTTGTTTGGTTCACAGCAGACAATTATCAGTTTGCACAGAATCAGTACCGCTCTCATTCAGCCACACCACCAAGTCTCAGTCAGTGAGAGATGTGCTCCTTCCATTGCTCTAATGATATGATCCTTCAAAGTCACCAAAGTGTTTTACAGGGCAAGTACGTGCAAATCAATAAGAATATTTGTAAGAACACAAATTTGTCCATAAACCAAACATCATTAGTGTTCATCACCCCAGTTCAGTTCTTCGTCCTTTCATTTGTCATTCATCTGTATCTTGTGTAACATGGATGGCATTTTGCTCTAGTGCAATTTACACCAAAGTTCTTGATTGTGATGCTACAAGGTTTATACCACTGCTCTAATCATCTCATACATTATATTTTTCTATTCAAATAATGCATATATGGACTCACTACGTGTGTAAGCATTAAATAACAATGTTTATTAAGCATTCTGTGAAGAAGATTTTAGTGTCAGCACTTTGTAAGCCATTTTTTCTTAATGGAATGCTTTGGGGTTCCTTGGTCACATGACAAACTGCGTTGTGTTTTGTTATCTTAACTCTAGATGAAAAGAGAAGCTGTTGAGGAAATTAATATTTATAGCCTGTATATAATTTAAGAGATAACAGGACGTAACTTATTTTGAAGACGTTACAGAACGATAAACGTAGCTGTAAACAGATAAAGAATATTATGTATTACACTGTAATTAATAAAACCTGTATTCGTAAGCAAGTATTGCGGTATTAGAGGAAGAAAACATTTAAGCTGAACAGCAATAGCAGCAGCCATTTTTTTTTATTCAGCGAATATTAACTTTTCAGCATACTGAACATTGACTTTCTTTGGTTTAACACACTTTTGTTCTAAAATTTTTGGACCCTTCTGTATTTCACTATTGTATTGGACCCTCTATTATTTGTGTTAGGTTTAACACTCTAAAAGAAAAAATAAATGCATGTGTGTATTACTTAAATTAAAGTGACAAATAATGAGAATGATATTACTTATCCAACAATCATTATCCAATCAAATCCGTAAACAGACTTTTGATAGACAGGCTATAAGGCATTGGGTTCATTTAGAAACTACGGTTAAAGCAGAGCAGTGCAGCACAGAGTGTCCCGTGTTCAGGACAGTGCTCCTGTTACATAAAAGAGTTGATACATAGACAGAGAGATTCAAAGAACATGAGCATTTAGTATCTATGTGAAAATATAATACCAGTCTGCGGCTTCCTGAGACTGATCTCTGTCTGATCGATCATGACGTCTCTTCTGAGCAAGTTTGAAAAGAAAAGTCCACACAGTTGGTGTATATAACCATAGAATATATTATTAAGTATAAAGTATTATTAGTATTCATTTTTCTGAGTGACATATGTGTGCTACTAATATATGTATGTATCTTTATATATATATATATATGAATGATATAAATTGTGTAAGGGTGTCTGCCAAATGCCATTAATGTCTAGTCATATATTTTGGTAAGAGATATAATTTTTTTTAAATATTTCCCACTCCAAAAAATAGCGCTGTTACCAAATTTGTCATTAAATTTAGTGAAGAAAGATAATGTGATGACCCTAATAGTACATAGCTATGCCTACGATTTATACATTAAATTGATGTTGCTTGCTAACAATTAATTACAGTATTGCTGTAGGTTAACAAAATTTCATTATTAGTGAAGAAAGATAATGTGATGACCCTAATAGAACATAGCTATGCCTACGATTTATACATTAAATTGATGTTGCTTGCTAACAATTAATTACAGTATTGCTGTAGGTTAACAAAATTTTATTAGCAAACTCGTCTTAGTAAAAAAACCCTAATGTTAGCTAGCAGATGATTATATAGCGCTATACAGATTAATAAAAAATAAATAAATAAACGGTTTCTAAATGTTAACACAAGGTGTAGTGGCTTAATTTTTTACACAGTGTTAGCTAGCTTTATAGAAAACATAAATAATTTTAGGACACATTATGCTAATTTACGTTAACTAGCATGTTAGTTACCAGGGCTAGCTCTAATTCCAGAGAGAAAACATTAGCTAAGCTTATTTTCTTTTCCTAATTGTGTTGCTTTCATATTGATTTGTGAATTGAGTCCGTTTTCTGTCTTGCTTTGCTGCACAGAGTTTTATGAGGGCATTTCCAAGGCTGGTAGCATTGTTAGCTTTTTGTGTAATTCAAAATGCACTTTGTTTTGTTGTGAAATAATTAAATAATGGTGAGAAATTCTCCAAGAAGCAGATCATACACAAAGTTTTAAGGCTTATGCTTTTTAATTCTGCATTTATCGCTGTGATAACTAGCTAGGTGGTTCTAAACAAGTACAATGATATGAAGCGTCTTTGAAAAACTGGGGATTGGGGAGTGTTAAGATCTGTCCTTCTAGGGCCATTTGTTTTTGGAAGGCAGTCCCATGGGGGTAGTTCGACGGCCACAGAAAGGTCATCTACATGGTTCTTTTGTGTTGTAACACCACTACTGCTGTTGATATCCGGTGATTGGGAAAATTTGACTGGCCACTGGAAAGGAGTGGAGATGCGAGATGGTGGGGGTTTGAAGCCTTGTGGATTGTGGCTGCAGTGTCCTTTTGAACGGGACAAACCTTGCTGTGATTGGTCAGGGGTCATTAATAGTTCAGGGGTGAGCTAGAAATCATTAGAAGGGCCTTGGTTCCAGTATCAACTATATATTTAAAAAAAAGTGTGATATTTTGCTTGCCACCAGAGGCTTTAAGTACAGAGGTAAAGTCAAAGCTTGTACTGTCCCTGAGGAGACATCATAAGTATGACAATAAGACAATAAATTCCAGTGAAGAAAAAAAAGGACACTAGTTTGTTGTTGCTTCAGTAAATTAAATAATCACTTTCCACCACAAGGATGTTTTTATATTCTAGTCACATTTGTGGTGCAAATATTATTTTAATACATTTTTGTATTTGTTTCTTTTTTTTTTTACTTTGTATTTGCTGCTTTTTTTTAAATATATATAATTACTAAAAGTCATAGTATGGGTTGGGCCGTTCTTATTTAGTTTTTTGTTTATATTAATATGATTATAGGTAGCTTTTATTTCATTTAACATTATTTAATTTAAATTTCATTGTCATTTTAACTAGTCATTTTGCCTTTTCATATATAAAACGATTCAGGGTCCAGTGTAACAAGTTTAATCTAGAGTTTGGGGTCACTCACTTTGTACTTTTTCTGGGCATCATGTTGGTTTCCTTTTCAACATGCCAGTAAGGAAATTATGCTAAATTGCCTTCTAGGCATACCCAGTGTGATATGCGGATCCCTGGGCAGGATAAATCAGTTACCAAAAATAAAGTATATATTTATCTACACTTACTATATTTGACAGATGTCCTCTTCCCTGAGCAATTCACAACAGAGCAGTTAAGGGATCAACTTAGACTCTTCCAGCCAGAAATCATTTGTCTTAACCCCTGTGCCACCCCTTCCCACTTTTACCCAACTTGTATAATCTTTATCTCAGTAAAAAAATATGAACCGTGCTTAGGCCACTTATGCCCAGGATTCACTGCAAACACATCGGAAATTTGTCGAATTGTTTTCATACAGTCACCCTCCAGATATGACAGCATTAAGGTAATGTTTTTTTTTTTTTTTTTTTTTTAAGCACAAAAGCCCTTTGTGCTTATGATGTAATGCTCCTGGTCTACATGGATTATCAGCTTGCTACTAAACAAAAGCATGAGGTGATAATGCTTTCGAAGTCAGGCACAGTGGGAATGACACTTTTTTAAAAAGTGGTCAAGTGTAGAGTGTGTGCACGGTGTGCTCTTTGAATGGACGTCTGTACTGTAGTCTGTGTATCCTTAGCTGAGACGCTGATCCCAGCATTTAATTTGAAATTAAATCCGAGGTTCAATACATTTTATATATAATTTTTATATGTGATTGGAATCTCAGTTGGAAAATCTGGATTTTTGATAGGAAGGTTGTGAGTTTAAATCCTTGCAATAATCACTGCTGGGCCCTTGAGAAAAGTCCTTAACCTTCAAGTGCTCAGTTGTATAAATGATAAAATGAGTTGTTCTGGAGAAGGTCATCATAAATATAAATGATAAATATGATAAAAGTTCATTAACATACGTTTGGCAAATTAACATTGAGTTTGGAGCGTATGCTGAGAAGTTTATTATTTCTCTTATATAAAAGAAATATAAGATACATCCTTGAAGCTGATTTATTCACAGTACACAATGCATACTCATGCTCTCCATGTGTCTGTCATGTGTATTTGTTTGACGATTAAGCATGATTTCTACTCTACAGTTCTCTAATTCCCTCTGGCTTGCATGCATAGTTCTGAGAGAGGGAGGAAGGGAGAAGGGGAGGGAAAGGAGCACATCTGCTTGATTGATGGCGGCGATGTGGAATAGAATGGCTGCTGATTGGCATGCATGATGTGAGGTTAGTTACGCTCTGGCCTGCACTATTTAGACCTGAGCACATGCATGTGGACTTCTGCCAGATTTCGCTTTATGTGATGACCAATGGCTTTTATAGTGTAAATCCATTTTTTTTATGTTGTAGAACGAAGGTATTTAAGCAATGCCTGATCTTAACTGTGACATTATTGCATAGTAAGATTGAAAAGTAATAGGCTATACAGCTGTCTGGTTAAATGAATTATCAGTATTTCAATCTACTAGTCAACATCTTTTGGTTTTGATGGATTATATTCTTTTTCTATTGAAGATGATATCTCTGCCACTTCTAATAGCTCTCTTTTTAGTTCAATCGAATTGATTTTTTCATTATATTGTCATTATACAATTATATCTCGGATATATTTATGCACAGCTGTGAACTGTAACAAAGTGGTGTTTTTTGCTCTTTTTTTACGCTTAGGAACAGGTCATTGCTCATACAGCATACTGTGTGTACACCAAGCAGTTATACACTAAAAGCAGATAAACAGCATTAGTACAAGAAACTACACACAGTGAACACCAAATGTGCTAAATATGCACATTCTAACCATAACAACAGTTAAGTTATAGATTAGTTTTAATTTTGACATAGTATGAACTAGTACTCTAAATAGATAAGTATAGGGACACCTGACTTTTTAAGTCATATATGGTTCTTCCCCAAATTGTTCCCACAATGCGGCACACAATTAATAGGATGTCTTTGGATGTGGTAGCTTTAGATTTTGCCTTAACTTTAATTTGGAGACCCAAACCTATTCCAGCATGACATTGCCCCTGTGCACAAAGCCAGCTCTGTAAAGAAATTGTTCACATGGGTAAGATTGGAAGATCTTGAATGGCCTGCTATAGAGCTCTGACCTTAACCCAACTTGGGGGTTGATTTAAGACACTAAAAGCACTCCAGACCTCCTAACCTCACCTACATCAGTACCTGGCTTTACTAATGCCCTTGTAGCTTAACGAGCATAAATCTCCACAAGCACACTCCAACATCTATGAAACATCTTCCCAGAAAAGTGGAGGGTATTATAACAGCAAATGGAACTAAATGTGGAACAGGATGTTCATATATCCATAAACTTTTGTGCATATTGTGTAAATAATTAGATTTATTTTTAGCATTAATGATAAAGTTGTCTACAATGACAAAGTATTTTTATATTTATTATATAGCTGAATGGCCCAAAATTGACCAAGTAGTCATTGTATTAAACTAATATTTTGGTGATGCATTTTGTTTTTTATTAAGCGTGTCATAAATCTTCACATATTCGCTTACTGGCAAAACGATTATGCATTGGGATACAATGTTTGCATTACTTTGACTTAAGCATGGTAAGCCACTCCAAATGTACACTGCATAGTTAGAAAGGAAAAACCTCTAGTGCAGGGGAACCATTTTTCGCCAAAGAGCCAATTTTTTTTGGCGAATGCATTTTTTTGAAAACCATTAAAAAAATTATACGTCCATTCACAACAAAAAATATACTCATATGAAGCATCATATGTTGAGCAAGTGTATATGATTGAAGAACGAAGCACATTTCAAAATACTAGTAAATACATTCTTTTTTTCTCTTAAAAAAGCTATTTAAAATAAACAAATATTTTACTATTATTAGAAAAAAAAACATTTAAATAACAATTTGACTTAGGGTCAAATAACTTACAATAAAGTATGCAACAACACATGTTGAGTAAAGAACAGTTTTAGCTAATAAATCTTTTTAAGAGCAATTTAGGAAAATTGTATTTTACTATTATTAAGAAAATAACATTTCAATAACAATTTTATTTAGGCAAAAACAACAAAAAAAAATACATTAAATATCCAACAACACAAGATAAGTGTGAAGATCAAAGAACAACACCTACACTGTGGCCTCCAGAAAAATATTTCCACTGCTCATAAACAAAGGAATTGTAATTGTATTTTCTTTAGGGAAATGATTTTTAGTGACGATTATATATATTTTTTAACCATAAAATTGTAGTAATGAGAAACAGCTGTAGAGCCACGTGATTTTTGTCAAAGAGTCACATGTGGCTCATAAACCATAGGTTTCTGACCACTGCTCTAGAGAATGGCAGCCAGGCTGACTCAAGCTAACAGAAAGGCTCCGTAAACTCACATAAGCACTCTTTATGACCAGTGAGCAGAAAATCATCTCAGTACCTCTAGATATTTATTTGCATTTGTAAAACATTGAGAGGCCATAATAAAGTTCATATTTTATAATGTGCATATGTGTGTTGGGGGGCTGGTATTTTTTGCTGACTGATAGCTAATTTAAATTTAGCCCATATCCCATTTTCCATGATAAACAGGTGCATCCAAATACAAAAAGATGATTTCAGGTTTTTACAAACTGTCTTACTGATGATCATGTGCTCCAGTGTCACTGCCACCTGCCAGCCATACTCATGTACACCTACACAAACCTACACAAACCTACACAAATACTGCACAAGCGCATTCAAAAAGCTGCTTATGTCGATTCATAAAACAATTCCTGTCATGTGGTTTGAGTACCACCTGCCCAACATGTCTGTACACAAACACACTTTATACAAATGAAGCTCCATGGCAACTCTTTGTTCTGCATTAACCCCAGCCAATGGTGTACTCTATCCTGTAGATGAGCACGGTAGCATGACTATCGGGGATGGCACAGTGGCAGCTGTAATTGCAGGATAATTATGCCGGGTGTTGGAATTCAGCCTGGCATTTACACAACATGGGGCTTTTTTTACATTCTGTATCCTGCTGGTAGAGGAGCTCAGTATGAGCAGAGAGAGAGAGAGAGAGATAAAAAAAGAGTGAGAGAGAGTGAGAGTGAGAGTGAGAGTGAGAGTGAGAGAGAGAGAGAGAGAGAGAGAGTCAGGATGAAAGTCAGGATGAAATTAAATAATTAGAATGAATTCAGTCATTAATTATTTGACTAGTGTGTATACCTTAGTTTGTGTCTCTCTGGTCATCATTCTTGTCGCTAGTCAATTTTTCCAGAGCTCTGTGTTTAAATTAGAAGTTTTCTGTAGAGAGATGTTTATTTAACATTTTTAAAAGCAGTCTGTAGTCTGTAAAATCAGCCCTGTTGTAGGTCTTCAGGACAGGTGATGATTTCTTGGTTACTGTAAATAGGTGTCATAATTTAAGTGGTAACATGAAACAACTTGTTTCATAGACGATACACAGCATGGAATGTAAATGTAAATAGTAAAAAAGTATTGCAAGAGAAAGAGAGAAACAGTGAGGGGACAGAAAAAGAGAGAGAGGATGATGATGATGTGACAGGCGAGGAGACAAAGACAGTGTCTTGGAAAAAAATACGATATGACAGTATTACTGAGTAAAAAAGATCAGTCCGGTCACAGCAAGAGTAAAAGAAACCTTTTACTCTTGCTGTGACCGGACTGATCTTTTTCCTCTTTTCCTTCCATCTTATAAACCTGCATGATGAGTTTCCCAAGTGCGTCTTGCACCACTGTTTTCAACTGACATATACTGAGAAGATAAGGAAGTAAGAAAGTAACAGGAACAGTTTCATCACACCCCAATTGAAAGACACTCACACCTACTGAAAGTAAACACCTTACAAGTTCTGGAATGTTCATGAAATACACATAGAGAAGGAAGATTGTGTTCTGGAAGATATGAGTACTGGTCTGCCTGTCACGCACATACATGAGCACATAGAAGCATAGAAGATATCATGTACTATATACATAAAGAAAAGATAAAAATTACCATCACAACAGAGAGGAAAAAAAAGAGAAAGATAGACATAGAGAGAGTAGAGTGACGAAATGAATGATAGTAAGAGTAAAAGATTAGCTTAAGAGAAAGAAAAAGAGAGAGATACAGAGACAGTAAGACAGAAAGACCAAAACAAAGTGACTGAATGAATGATACTGAGCGAGAGAGAGAGAGAGAGAGACAGACAGACAGACAGAGACATACAGACAGACAAGCAAACAGAAACAAAGTGACTGAATGAGTGATGCTGAGAGTGAAAGATTAGAGAGAGACAGAGAGAGAGAGAGAGAGAGAGAGAGAGACATACATACAGACAAACAAACAGAAACAGAGGGACTAAATGAGTGATGCTAAGAGTGAAAGATTAGAGAGAGAGAGAGAGAGAGAGAGAGAGAGAGACAGACAGACACACAGACAAACAAAAACAGATTGAATAAATAAATGATACTGAGAGTGAAATATTAGAGAGAGACAGACGGAGGGATGGCTGGACAGATAGACAGACAGACAGACAAGAACAGACTGACTGAATGAGTGATACTGAAAGTAAAAGTTTTGATAAAGAGGCAAAGACAGAGAAAGAAAGAAAGAAAGAAAGAAAGAAAGAAAGAAAGAAAGAAAGAAAGAAAGAAAGAGGCAGACAGACAGACAGCAACAGAGTGATTGAATGAGTGAGACTAAGAGTGAATAATTAAATGGATGAAGAAAGAGAGAGAGAGAGAGAGAATGAGAGAGTGTGTGAAAGGCTATTTAATTTGCCATTTTATCTGGCTTCAGTGATGATGATGATGTGACATAGCAAGACATCGAGGGAGCCAGAGAGAGACAGACCAGGTCCAGAAAAAGAGAGGGAGAGAGAGAGAGAGAGAGAGAGAGAGAGAGAGAGAGAGAGAGAGAGAGAGAGAAGTAATTGACAGGAAGACAGAGAAAATTGTGTGTTTTTAGCACTGGGGAATGTGATGACTCAGTGCTTCCTCTGCAGTTGCTGAGTCAGTGTAAGTCTTCACTCGAGAACATAGATTTTAATGTCGAGATAAAATTAACCTCTCAAACAAACATGGTAACATCGATTAACTGAATCTCTGCAGATTTTTTCTATGAGATTTTGAGTTGCCAATTTTCAGTTCATCCAAATAGAAGGACAGGGGATGGGGATTACAGATGGGCTTTCTGGGTGACACTGGATAATTTTGAATTGATTCTTCTTCTCCGGTCTTAGAACATTCATAGCTGTCATTATAATTTCCAGATATTTTTCCCATATAATTTTTTATAGTATTCTTATCTTTAACCAGTCAGCACTTTTGCATCTCATTTGGTACACTTTAACTATTACTTTTTAATATATTTGATTATTATTTTTATATTTTCTTTTATTTAATGCACAATTTTCTAAGCAGCCAATCAAGTTTGTGACTAATTAAATCTTAAATCTTGAATCTTACAAAGCATCACAATCTATGAGTCCATTTATTTTAGCAAAAAAGCATGCAATGCCTAGGGAGGTGGTAACCAGTGGTTAAGTCCTTGGACTTTGGATATTGGACTTTGGATCTGAAGGTTTTGAGCTCAAATCCCAGCCACATCAAGCAGCCAATCCGCGGTCTCTAAACAAGGCCCTAAACTTGCTGCTCAGTAGCCTGTAATTTGTGTGAATGAAATAAATGAAGTCGCTCTGGCCGAATGTAAATTATGACATTTACACCATACTGGTGGCTTCTTTAGCTTTTTTATTTTTACAGCTAACTTCTTCCTTTTCACACCATTTTCCTCTTCATAACAAAGTACTTTCTCTTGATAGCTTATTGTACGGAAAGTTTTCTGTTTTCTGTTTACTTTTAAGTGCATGTGTGGATAATTATAATATTGTCACAACATACCTGGTAGCGCCCTCTAGCAGTGATTTTTAAAAAGTTTGGTGTTTAGTGTTTGGGTTGTTTACTGGGACAGTCCTGTGGTGAGTCCTCTTCAGCTAGGGACATTTTTGACCCCAAAACACAAGACTTCTCTCTAATACAAGATTCTTAAATGAAACATAACAGAAAGGCCTGTTATTGTGCAATACACCTGTGTGAGACCTCTCAGCTGTGTGTCCCTACAGTGTGACGGCATGAAGGTACACAATCCTCTGTAATGCATGTTGGTGAGATTTCACAGAAACTGGTCGGTTGTAATGATCCTCATGTTACAGTTTGTCAACTTGCACTATTTTTGATAATTTGACTGTCACACTCAGTCAAACATTTTTTTTTTTTTTTTACAAAACCCAACAAATATAAAACATACCTAAAGACAAATGGCTTGCTGTTGCAGTGATGTTTTTTGGAGCCTGGCAAAAGCAGGTTAGATTCAAACATACACCTCATCTGTATTTATGATTGTATGTGTATTGAGCTTTAAATACTGTACGTTTCTTTGTAAAAGCTGCTCGAATGTGCTAATCGTGTAAGGAAGGAGTCTCCAGTTTTAATAATTAGGATATTACTATGGTTAATGCTGTAAAAGTAGAAAGTTTATCACGTCCTTCTTCAATGCTTAAGGATTTGTCCGGCTCATTTTTGGAAAACAATCCACTTTTCCCCATCCTGATGCTGATTATTTTCCCACAACTGCATGCCTTGTAATGGTTCCTTCTATATTCAAAAAGTATTAAAAAGAACCAGGCTTTCTGAATTCAGACCTCTGTGATTATCTTTATTTTTTAACCCTTGCATCCTTTTTGAATAAAATTGTATGGCTGATTCATTTCCAATCCCTCAACAATGGCAATCTTGGTTTGAGTTCCCTCGATCCAGTAGAGGGCAGCGCATGTCCATCATCCTTGGATCAGTGAGTAGTGTTCAGGTGAAGGGGATAAAGGCCACAGATTGGGCTCTCAATCATACATATTAATGAAGCAGTGTGTAACTGATGGTGTCATTTCGCACGAGGGAGTGTGCATGCTTTCAGGGTTTGGGGATTAGTTGTCGTATTGCATGAAGCCTTGGCGATGTTTCCTGAGGATTTTTGATCCAGGTGCTGTGATCTTTCCACGCTGGATTCTCCAACGATGTGAGAAAACCTGGTTGAACTCTTTGTGCTGGCAAGATGTCTAAAATAAGAAAGAAAACAAACGAGTGCTTTTATTGTCCTGTCTTTAACATTTTATTTAAGTGAATCAATATATTCTGCAGAGTAATGGCTTATTTGACTGTAAGTTAGCGCTCCTTGGCTTAGACTTTCTTGGCACACTCTAGACTCTTGGCTTGGTAGTTGTAAAGCAGCAACGTCTTTCTATCGGAACTGAATGATGCTCTGGTTAAAATTTATGGCAGGGTTTGAGACTAGAGGAGATGCAGCTGTAGCAGATTTATGTTTAGATATACAGTAAACAGTATAATATCCCTGTTGGTTTAATTTATGTTCTTTTTTGTTTTTTTATTTATTACCTTTTTAGACAAATCATTGCTCAATTCTCAGCTCTTTTTTCATTTTCAGACCCATTCATGCCTGTTTTTTATTATGTCTCCATGTCAATTATTTTCCACTAATACGTTCATGGTAATTGTTTGATTTAACCATTTGTTGGTATTCTATACCAACAAATAAGTTATACCCCCCATCCCAACTGAGTTGGTCATTTATTTTTATTTTTAGGGTCAAAGAAGATCCAAAGCCTGAGTCTACACAGTAAGTATCTCTTAGCATAGCACAGATACATTGTGCTTTCTTCTTGTGTGTGGCTTTCACTTGTCAATGCTTTTTTTTCCTGGCTGCATATGAGAGCCACTGGACACAACTGTTCTGCTTTACCTGCTTTACCAGCTGTTAGTTTTAGAAAGATGCTCAGTTCAATCCTATTTTATCAATGTATCATGTGCTCATACTATATCTGGTTGTATGACGCAACCTCAGATTCACTGGCTGTAACGCTACATGCTTCTTTCTCTATTTCACACACCCTCTTTCTTTCCTCTGTCTGCAAATGCTCTCTCTTTCTTTCACTCTTTCTGACACTATTTCTGACGGTGTGTAAGCATAAAATTCTTGCAGTTCTCGTTCATAGCCGCTCGTTCCTGTATTCCTTTCTCTACGTAATTGTGTCCTGCAGTGGCTCTGTGATAATCACACTCGTTTCTTCATTTCCTCCTGCACTGCACAAACCAGTCTGCTGTGTCTCAGTCTTGGTAATATCCTGCTTGTCTGTGCAGGTGGTTCAAAAGTCCCTTTAGTGGGCTCACGGATCTGGTAAATAATGTCCTCCAGGCACAGACTAAGTCTGAAAATGAGCCTCAGAAAGAAGCAGCGACGGAGGTGCCAGAAACGTAAGTAAAAAAATGTAAATAATAAAAATCAAAGTTGATATCCCTGGCTCTGAGAAGGCTGAAAACACACAAAACCAGCTAGTCTTCTAGCAAGTCTTCCGAATCGATAGAAATACACTTTTCACATTTGTGTTGCCCCCTTTAAGTTACAAATCCTACAAAATATTTAGACATAGCTGTTTGAATATGTCAGTTGCCTTAACATTTACATTTGTTGCCTACTATCTTTCAAGATACTTGCAGTTATAATCTTCAAATAATTAAATGCATTGAATGAATAAGTCTGTGTTTGCAAAGGACATTTTGCTGCTACAATTACATAACATTTTTTAAATGCTGCTAAATTGGATGTCAAGAAAAGAAAAATCACTTATTCAGCTGACGTTACATCATCACTGCATTTTCCTAAACTAGGCTAATCTGACCCTGTAAAGTTTCGGTTGTCAATAAGGTCAAAGAACCTCTGATTTTGCCAAAATACTTAACCTGATAAAAATCTATTAGATAAATCAACTAGATAATCAAATGTATGTGGGAGAACGGTCACGCTACTCATGCAAAGAAAAACTGTTCATGTGCTACATGCAAAGATTAGCCATAACATTAAAACCAATGGCAGGTGAATTGAGTAACACTGATTATGGATAACAATGGCACCTGTAATCGAGTGCAATATAGTAGGCAGCAAGTGAACAGTCAGTTTTCAAAGTCGCTAGTGTTGGAAGCAGGAAAAATGCATATTATAAGGATCTAAATTAAAATAAATTGTTATGTCTAGATGACAAGATTCTGGTATACAGTAGTTTACAAAACAAAATTGTTGCAAAGAAGAAAAACTAGTGAACCAGGGATAAAGTCATGGGCACCCAAGACATCTCAGACATCTATGCTTTATGTACTGATCTTCACGTATAAAAGATTTCACAAACATTTAAGTGTTTTGTCCTAGTCTGCAAGCCTTAAGGTGCAATTTATTTGCCAAATAGAGTGAAAAAATGCAAAAATATAATAGAATAATCTTTATTTAGTTTAGTGCCTTTAAAAGTCACATCTTAAAGTGCTTTTCATGCAAAAACAAAAAAATAAAAATCACCTGAAAGCTACACTGAAAATGCGATGACTCCAAAACTGCAGAATTAATCACCAGACTTGGTCTTTGTCAGAATCCTAGCAGCTGAATTTTGGATAACCTGTAATGTGTTTAAAGTAGATTTTAAAACCCTTACAAGCAAAACATTACAGTAATCGATGCATTAAAAAAAAACAATTATTGGTATAATAGGGCACAATCTTGCAATGTTTCTGCAATTAAGATTTTTTATTTTACTCTGAACATAAGAGTCGAATGTTAATTTTGTTTGAAAAATACATTTAAGTGAAGGTTATGCAAAAAGTCAAACAACTGCACAAGCAATGGCAAAGTGCATGACATTCCACTTGATCTAGTGAAGTTTGGACATATTTTTTATTTATCCCATATGTAATTGGTCTACCTTTGGAGCATTGAGATAATTTTGTCCACATGCTTGTCCACAAGACCAATTTTTTTGTGAGGATCAGTATAGTACATGAAGCAATTACCTTAGAAAGATGATCAACATTAACAGGACTATTGGCGATTATCTAGTGTCTCTGTGACTGAAAGGATAGAGAGAGTGAATAAGAGAGAGAGAAAGAGAGAGTTGCTATCCTTGTTGCTATCCTTGCCCATTGGATACTTCTACAGTATGTACTATGTTATATATTAATTATGTTAAGTAGGTTTTAGATCAGCGATTGCAATTTGAGACACGGCACATGTTTTTTATTTAATTAAATGAATCCGAATGCCATTGTATGGACTCGTTGGAGTTGTTCCAACAAAGCGTGCCAATCAAAAGTGCCAAATTCACTGTGCAGGACTAGCAAACTCATTTGTGAGGTAAAAATGGGAAATAATAAACCCCAGTATATTTCTCATTTAAATACATTTCAGTGCACTGTACTTTGTGTTTATCTTTTGTCATGAATAATGACTATATCAGTGTAATGACTGTTTCATCTACTGGAGGTTTCTTGCATTATCTCTTCACTCAAAGGTCCATTACCTTGTGACCTTACGATTAGAAGCTTCTCTGAAATTCATTCGTAACCCAGATCGAACCTCAAAATACTCAGACACTTATGATCCCGTCACTCATGGTCTCAGTATCAGAAGCCTGGTTTATGTTTCTCCAGACTCCTCTAAGGTGTATGTATGTGTGTGTGTCTGTGTGTGTGTTGAGACAGAAAGCAGCATATGGTTACATTTGGGCCGTGTGTCACAGCTGCTCTTACTGCTATCTGACCCGGCTTGGTGGCACTGCATGCTGGTACTGCCCGCTGACTTGCCACTGGAATCCCTCCAGGTCTGTGATGCTCGTATACCCGCTGTTTAGTGACCAGGATGCCCCGAGTCATTGTGGGGTCAGGTGGAGAAAAGACAGATTGGTTTTGTCCTGATAGGTGTGGCATCAGTAGTTTCACTATAAATAGTAGTGTCCAACATGTGTCTTTCATTGGCTTTCATTAGTTTATTAGACTTTCCAGTGTTTCCATGGACGCTGTAGAATTTTTCTACAAATCTTTGATAATGGTCTCCACATTGAAAACGCCACTATATTAACATTTCTGTGCATATCTAACAAAAAAATCTTTGTAGATGCTGTTACTATAGAACAATAACATATAAAAGACACAATAAAGTAAATCTATGATTTTTCGTGCACAGAATGACTACCTATTTGTTATAGAAAAGTATTCCAATCTAAACTTTCTTTCAGCTTCTCCCGTTAGGGGTCGCCACAGCAGATCATTCGCATATTTGATTTGGCACATGTTTTTACGCTGGATGCACTTCCTAACGCAACCCTCTCCATTTATTCGGGCTTGGGACCGGCACTAAGGCTTGTGCAACCCTAATGGCTGGGGTTGGTTCCCTGACCGGGGAGAGCGCCACATCCTAACCACTAGACCACCAGGGAACCCCAGAAAAGTATTCCAATCTAAATAAAAAAAATCAGTAGTGTTATGGTCTAAGAATAGATCATTATTGCTAACTTAAGTTGTTAAAAATTTTTAGGGTTTGTCGTATTGACATTTTGTTTAAAAGGTAAGACGTGACATGTGGGACTCTTTTATTCTCTTTTATTGCATGAAAAGTTTATAGGACTGTGGTGAGACCTGCGATGTTGTATGGTTTAAAGATAGTGGCATTGAGTGATGAGAGACAGGAGATGGAGCTGGAAGTAGCAGAGCTGAAGTTGTAGAGGTTTTCGTTAGGAGTGACGACGATGGACAGGATTAAAAATGAGTTTTTAAGAGGGACAGCGCATGTATGACATTTTGAAGAAAGGAGAGGCAGGCTAGATTGAGATGGTTTGGACATGTGCAGAGGAGGGACATGGGGTATATCAGTGGGAGAATGTTAAGAATGGACCCACCAGAAAGGAGGGAAAGAAGAAGGCCAAAAAGGAGGTTTACGGATGTGGTGCAGGTGGTAAATTTGAAAGAGGCAGATGAAGAGTACAGGGGAGTATGGAGAAGGATGATTCGCTGTGGCGACCCCTAATAGGAGCAGCCGGAAGAAGAAGAAGAAGAAGAAGCTTGCGTAAAAGATGCATACATGCATGGAAGTAATCAGCAATGGTGAACGTAGTACACAAACCTTGTACTTGAGTTAGAGATATACAGTAGGTAAAATATTACTCCAGTAAAACTGCTGCCTTTAATTTTCACTGGAGTAAAAGTACAATAGAATTTGGCTTCAGATGCACTTAAGTATCCAAAGTACTGTGATTTATTATGCCTATAATGTTCCTATTATAATTTTTGTCACAAGACTGTTGCCTAATCAACTCAGTTTATGTGAAAAGACTCTGTTACTCTCAGCACACCAATCTATTAATAGAATGATATTAATGAGTCGAATAATGATATCGATTAAAAATATCATGAGCCCAGAACCTTCTTTTCAACTACTTTGAAATAAATGCAAAAAAGGCCACGGGTATCATGGCAAGTTAAAATAAATTTCTTCCATCGTTTATTCCTCTCAAATGTTCTGCTTAAGGTTGAACTGACGCTGAACTGTATGTCTGTGCGAAATAATTTAGATACCACCAAGCAGCTATTAAAACAAGTTCAAACCAGTGTGTGCGCTCTAATCTGATTGGTGGCTTGCTGCGTGCTTGACCAGTTACGTTTTTTATCCACTTATAAATAAAAACGAATAACTGATTTAGCTAAATATAGTTGAGTAAAAAGTAAGATATTTGACTTTAAAATGTAGTGACGTTAAAGTAAAAGCTTTTCTCTAAATGGAAATACTTCAGTTCTTCAGTAAAGTACAGACATGCAAAAAAGCTACTTAAGAACAGTAACTAATTACTTTTACTTCGTTATAGTCCATCACTGGTAACCAGTAGCCTTGTTTTATATGAAGTATGTCTATTTTGGTAATGGTAAAATCCTGGAGATTAGTTTTATCTGCTCTACTTAATTGAACATGAAGATTAAAATCATGTCTCTATCAAATCTGTCAGGAAGCATGACCAGGAGGTTTGAGATTCCCCTGATACTGGATTTTCAGTGAAGGATAAGCACTACATTAATACACTGATCACATGATCAATCTAGAAATGTATCAAAACCAATAATGGAACGGGGTATCAGTCCAGGTCTTTTCTCCTTGTTTTGATAGTAGTTGTCCAAAGCAACTGCACTCTCTAAAAAAATATTAGGAGGTATGAATATTGAGGTAAGAGAAAATAACAGCTTTTATTTAGTCTACTGTTTTTGCTGATTAGCCAATTTCAGGTATGGTCAGTTAGGGATTCCTTTATAATGTACTTCACTTATAGCTGTATCGAAAAGTTTTCTGAAGTGAAACAAAGCCTATTTTTCTTCTCAGCATTCCTGCTTAATTAATGATAACTAATGTAGCCATGTGTCCATTTAATTTAAAATTCACCAGCCCAGAACAAGCCTGAATGAATTAATTCCCTGATTGTTACTGCAGATATTCATGATTGACAAAACCTGTGATAGTACTCTAAGTCGGTCTGTAAAATTTTAAACCGTCGCATCCCCAGATTGAACTTTTACAAAATAAAAATAGTGGTGAGTGTGGATGTGCTCTCTCCTGGTTAACACCCAAGTGTGTTCACATGTA
Organism: Silurus asotus; assembly: GCA_024362625.1. Classification (NCBI taxonomy): domain Eukaryota; kingdom Metazoa; phylum Chordata; class Actinopteri; order Siluriformes; family Siluridae; genus Silurus; species Silurus asotus. The sequence goes on along the minus strand of MU564352.1, from coordinate 4,913,457 downwards.
AAGGGATAGCATTGCTCAATAATTCAGCCCTCTAATGAACGTTGAAAGGCAAACACAGGAGCCAAAACTCCGCTTATCTCCCTGTTATGGAGTATGGTGCAGGCTTTGGTTTCCACTGTGGTTGTGGTTGATTGAGGGGTGCCATGCAAAATGCATGGATGTTATGAGAGTGTCTGATCCTCAGACTTTGACCCCTGACCTTAGAGCTCCCGACCAGTTCATGTCGAGTGCACACAAATATTGAGATTTGGAGTAGTGAGCAGAACAAAACTGTCTACTGCAAAAGCTCTAAAGTTTTTTTTTGTTGCGGTTTCATTTTGGGGAAAAAAAAAAACATGAATCCTGAAGCACATCCAAACCCACACATCCGATTTGTATATATTTCATTTTTACATTCAAACATTTCTCTCACTGATCAAACATATTCACTGAGAAGAAACACCTACACACTTTTTTTACTCACAGACTGTGATGTATGTAGTTATTCTTGTGCAAGTGGATGTGTGTATATATTTAGAACTACTCCAGACCATGTGCATGCAGAAACCCCTAGTGGTAGAGAAGTGTAATCGTAGGTAAAGGAATAACTGACAATAATTTGCTGACCGTGTTGCTTGTAACAAGGTTCAGCTGACAGATGAAATGCGACATCAAATCCCATTAAGAAAGGACCTGGAATGATGCTTTTGCTTCAGGATTTAGCACGAGAATGTGCAGAGAATGTGTTTTTGAGGAAGCTCTTTTGCTGAGAGTGATGAGTGACTCATCAGTTTATTTCGTTTGCTCAGTGCAGTTTGAGTTTATCTGCTATTTCCATACCCTTTTTTTTGAGAGGCCAAATACATGGATTTGCACCAAGGTTTAGTCGTGTTCAATTCATTAAGCATTTGGGGACAAGTCTGCCATCTTTTAAACAACTGAGTTGAATAATGGCATATATTCATATGCAGACCTGAATATAGTTTCCAAAAATATATATATTTATATGAGATTACATTTTTTCTCATATAAATTATAATATAAATGAGATTACAATTTGGGGGAATTATAACTTGATTGTGCATTTATTGAATGTGCTCGACAAACAAGTCCAACCCATGTAGGCAGCACTTTACAACGTACAGGACTTAAAGGATCTGCTGTTAAGGTCTTGGCATAAGATACTATAGCACACCTATGGCGTGCTTCAAAGTGCTGTGCTGTTTTGTTTTGGACCTGCATAACATTGTGGGCAGGTGGTTTTTACAGTTATAGTTGATCGGTGTAAACCAAGCATACATAAGCTGGTCCAACACATGCTATTCATCTCTAGCAAACAACCTTGTTTGTTAATTATGCTACATTACATAAAGTTAATTATTTTTATTTATTTTTTTATCTATGATTGTGTGCAATGTTCCCTATTGGGTCATAAATGTGAGATTTACTATAAACGACTGCAGCCCAAAGCACTTTGACCCAGTTATGATGAATTATGACGGCTTTATTATTATGCATTGTTTCAAGGCGCATTTAAAGTATTGCTTTTCACCGTGCCTATATTGTTTTGCAAACACTATGACGTCCTACCTCGAACATGAGAGGCTCATTGTAATGTAGAGTGCATCGTTATGTTTCGCTGCCGTGCAAATGCAGCTTTCGCACACGACTTGCTATGCTTTTAAATAGTGAACCCGCTCGGTGTTAACTTACTGCTGGCCTTGAAATAGAAGCTCGCCTGCAATGACGTGGAACCTGAGAAAGTAGAATTAAGTTTAGCCACTGCTTGGCTTAATTTGTAAAATGTGTTTCACTCTCGATGGCACTCTACATCCTTCTGTAAATTTGTCACTTGTAGGGAAGAAGATGTGAAGATGTGGCCTTTGTGTTTGTTGAGTTGTGGCCTATTTGCATATGAGTCTTAGTATAGTAGTTGTGGCATAAAGGTTACAACTACTATCATACAAAATCATTAAAAAAATGCTTTAAAAGCATTACAGGTAAGTATGCTCATATTATATGTGTGTGTATGTGTATATATATATATACGATCACACATTTCTTACTTCAGCTCTGGTTAGGAAGGCACAACAATGCCTATACATCTTGAGGAGTATTAAGAAATTTCATCTGACCACAAGGATTCTAAAGAGTATTTACCACTGCATCATTGAGAGCATCCTGGCCAGCTCCATCACTGTATGGTACGGAGGCTCCATTGTGTGAAAGCAGAGCCCTGCAGAGGCTGGTCAAAATCGCATCACTGGCACCCAACTACCTGCCATTAAAGACCTTCACCACAGCAGATGTCTGCGCAAAGCTCACAACATCATCAAGGACTGTTCACATCCCAGTCAAACTATTTAACCTCCTTCCATCAAGAAGGAGATACAGGAGCATACGCCCCAGAACCAGCAGGTTCAGCTTTTTTTAATCCACCATCACCCTACTGAACTCTACACTACACTGTTAAATCACTGTTAAATCACTGTATATAACTTCTGTACAGTTGTACATACACTCTACATATTGTAATTTTTATACCCCTGATTCTCTACACATATTGTGCATTACATACATTTACACTACTATTTTATTTATGTTCATCAATAGCTAACATACTGTACATCCTGCCTAATATTTCACATTTATTTATATATATATATTTAATGGACTTGTTTATCAGCTTTTGCACTTTTTTTTAATGCCATAGCCTTATAACATTCTACTTATTGGATCTTTACAACAGTGTCTGCACATTTTTTACTTCATAGCCCTATTAATATTTACCTGTACTTTTCAACAGTGTCTACACGTCTATTCACTGCGATAGCCTTTATATTTATTCACTATACATATGTTTACATATATATATTTGCATGTTGTATACTTAATTATTAATCTGCACTTGTCAATTTGCACAATTGCTGTGCATTGCTGTGTACCTGTACTATGCAATGACAATAAAGTTGTATCTCTATCTATCTATCTATCTATCTATCTGTCTATCTATCTATCTATCTATCTATCTATCTATCTATCTATCTATCTATCTATCTATCTATTTATCTATCATACTGAACAGTATTGTGATAAACTGAAATGTAGATTGCATCAAATTCTCATGTATTTTTACATCACATAATAATCGTAGACAGGATTTTCAGAAAGGGTTTACTGAGTTATTATTATTATTATTATTATTATTATTATTATTATTATGTACTCCTTTAAGTGTTTTCTGTTGCAGTATTCTCACACATGATCTTGTGTTTCCTCTGCAGGAAGCTGCATCAGCAGTTTGAGTCGTATAAGGACCAGGTGAAGAAGATGGCAGAGGAGTCTCAGGATGCCCCAGACCAAAAAGCCGAGGCTCCCATCTGCGGAATTTGCCACAAGACCAAGTTTGCTGATGGCTGCGGTCACCTCTGTTCATATTGCCAAACCAAGTTCTGTGCCCGCTGTGGGGGCCGAGTTTCTCTCCGCTCCAACAAGGTACGAGATCGGATACAAACCTGTAAACGTAACAGATGTTCAGAAAAATTGTCCTAAAAGTTTTAACATACACTGTGCATTATTGTTTACTTCCTGTAACACACTATACAACATCATAATGATGGTAAGGTGTTATTGCTTAGTAAAAAGTTTATGTAAACATTACAAGATGTCAACAAGGTAAGGTGAATCTCCTCATAGGCTCAGGTATAATTGTGTCACGCTGGCAGCCTGTCAAAATAAGCCTTCCATGTTTGGATATTTCATTTCATTAAGTGGGATTTGTATCCATTTCTTAAACAAAATCTGGCACAGACTTTATAAGGCTGCACAAATTAGAGTGTGCAATTGGTTTAATGGCCACCAGGGGGCCACAACTGTAAACAGGACCAATGTCTTAACCAGTGTCTCTATAATTTTGCTATAGTAAATATTAAAATAGTGTACGATAATCTATAGGATTGAATGCCTTAAAACACACAAACATATGTTACTCATAATCCTTCCCGTTTTGTTTTCTCTCCTTTTCTCTCCCTTGTGGAAACTCAACAGGAGGACAAAGTGGTTAGCATATTTTTTCTTCCCCTTTCAGTACCACATTTGTTCCTGTCAGTAGATTGTGGCACATTAATATGAGATTCTATGTCCCAGGGTTTGGGCCATAGAGAGAGGTTTCATGGCTAATAATACAGACGGTGAATAAAAATCGAATATTGAATAGCATTATCTGATGCTCACTTGGACCACTGATTATTCATTGTTCCATTATATGGACAAAAACTAGCCCCTAAATTGCAAATAGTTAATTACTTACTTACCTTGATGAGGAATGTCGAATTTTAGCCAGAGACCTTCTCGATGTTACATAAGCCTCATTGCTTTATTTCCATATCAGATTCATTCAGTTGTTGTGCTCACAAACAGCATCATGACTTCCATGTAATGATCTTAAAAATGAGATAAATAATTTCCTCTCTGTTTAAGACTGAATGTTATTATGAATTTGTGCAATGAATAATACAAGCGTTCACTGTAGATGTAATCATAACGCTCATATTAGCATTAGTAAGTCAGGTTGGCCTTTACTTGTTGTTACTGGTTAGGTTGTTTTTATCTCAAGCTTCATTCATGACTAATGTTTGTGATGATTGGTAGAGTATTTGTGATAAGATAAAGATTAGTTTTGCAGTTTCAATTTAGAAATGTGTGTTGTTGCTAGTTTGGCTTCTGTTTATCCTGTGGTAACTGAGCTAGCATGGGGCATCTGTCATGTTAGCTTCAGTATAAGTTGATAATTGAGGAGTGTTGTGCTTTATACAGATTATTAGAGTTAATATGATTAAGACTAATTGAACTTGTTTAATGTTTGCTACGTTACCCTATGTTTCACTATTTTGCATTTATTTACAGTAGTGAGACTCCATCATATTACTGCCAATGCAGGTTTATTTTATTTATATGATTATATTATAGCATATTTAATAAAAATTTCTTGATAAGTGAATTACAACCAATTTTATAAATCCTTAAAGTCACCCAGGATTAATGGATGCTAATGTGTCTGTTAGCTGTTCATTATTTGTTCAGATGCTAATCATGGGTTTGCTGTTGTTGCTCCTGCTCTTGTTCTCAAGTATCTCGAGAGTCAAAGTAGCTGCATGTGTGAGTGTAGGTGTGTGTGTGTGTTTGTTGAATCGACGAATATGCTTAGCGAAACAGGTCATGAACCGTCTTCTTGGATGACATTGTCTATTCAGCTCAGTTTCCACTTGACACAATGTCATAACAGACATCTAAATAGAAAGAAAGAAAAGAACAAAGATGAATGTTTGAGATAAATAGCTTGAGGTATGTAAAAAAATAAAGGCAAATCTTTTTGCTTCATTCGTTAAATTTACATTTTTACTTAATTTATTTTTATATCACACTTACAATGTGATGTTTATATCAGTTTTTCTGTTTTACCTCCAAAATGAGTCTTTCTTCTACCATGCAATTTTCTATATCTATTGTAATAAACAGTATTCTAAAACAGGATTAGTGACACATCCTTTAGTCTCTAACTACCTGAAAATCTTTAACACGCCACACAAAGGCATCTGATTTTCGGAATGTCCATGACGTGAACTTTTACCTGAGCATCTTTGAAGCCTCGCCTGTCAGTACCCTTCAGACTGAGCGATTGTTTGCTGTACAGGTATTTTGGTCTAGTGTTTAATAAATGCACCACTTTCAGACATGCTAATCTTTCTGGTGTACTACTTAACGTCAAAGTGTACAGTTTCAGTCTCAAAGTTAGAGATGCTCACACACAGACGTGGCTTCATGTTGTTTCCCCGGGCTCAGCTTCAGCTTGTTAACGTATTCCCCGGGCGCCATGTTCGACAGCTAAGCTTGCTGCACTAGACACCTGTAAATATTGATGCCGTCTCGGACAACAGGATCTCTTTCACCACTGCCGTTGCTGTCTGGTGAGGGGAAGGTGGGGGGTGGACAGAAAAAGCTAATGGGATAATGGGGGAAAAGAACAGGTTTCAGCACAATGCTTTTCACTGACAGTAAAACAGAATTTTCCCACAAAAGCAGCAGTAACTATTGTTAGACGACAAGTTGCACAGGAGAACAAAAGATTTTACAATCCAGTCCTAGTTAATAACCCATCTGATTTCTGGCCCAATAGAAAGGACTGAAAATTCACTTATCGAAGGTAACTTAGATGTCTCCTGTAATGTCATAGCGTCATAGCTTAAATTGTTAATACGATCTGAAGGTGCCTTATGTGGTCATTTAAGACCCTTAAAGGTTAAAGTTGCTGAATTTAGTAAAAATCACAACTGTGGCAAAAAGTAAATTATAAATGATTTTACCAAGGATCAATAACTCTAATGTGTGTGTTTATTGCTACAGTTAGCAGCAGAGGCTTACCACCAATCATACTTTATCATAGCAGTAAGGTGATGCTAATTATGTATGCGTTACTTCACTGCTATAGCATAACAGTGGATTATAGTCTTTCAGGTTATTTATAATCTTATTATAGAATGACAGAACAAAAGTCAATGTTTGCAGGGGACAAAACATTATTTGAAAAATAAAACTGACAGTATCTTGTATGTAAGGCAGGTTGTTTTTTTTTTTGAGTGTTTGAATTTGTACTTCAATTACAAGGCGTCTGGATGTTGTGCTGGATATATTAAAGTATATTAGATTAAACTTAATTGTTATTGTGTAGAGTACAAGCGCAGGGCCAGTTAGCATTTACCCAGAAGTGCAAATGAATAAATAAAATAAATATATACCTATGTATATAGAAAAACATATTATAGGAGTGCAAATATGAGGTACAGGTACAGAGACTAGCTTAGTGCTGTTGTCTATGCATATGGTACAAGGAGCAATATTTATTACAAATAATGCAGTACAAGGTACAAATCTGAAGTTTAATTATTTGAAATTAAATACAGTGGTCCCCCAGAACACACCCCCTATGGTACCTTAGTGAACTTATCTAGAATTTATGTCACTTTATTACCATAATGTGTTTCAAAATTTTTTTAGTTAGTTTGAAATGTTATTCCCAACGTTCCTGAACATTCGGTACTGCTGCGGATTCCAGTGAATTTTGAGATAATCCGCAACTTGCTGTTAGTTAGGGTGCAAATGAGAACACGCAAACTTTCTGAACCGTGAATTATGGGGTGTAAACTGTATGTGTATATATAATGACCAGTGACCATAAAGTGCAAAAAGGCACCATGAGAAAGAATGCTGTCATTTATGCAACAGTAACAGGCATTAACCCATGGCATTATTAGAGCATTAAAAGGGGCATCATAGGAAACAATGCAAGTGTTCAATGGTGACACCCAACCCTTTATTTTGCTTGATTTTCACCAGGGATTCCACATAAATGCAGAGTTAAAATTCCACCGAATCAAAATCATTTCACCAACAGCAGATTGTGTTTCAGCTGATGTTTGTAGTATGGCATTTGGAAGCAGATTCTATAGCTACAGCACCACGACTACCATCATGTTAATCGTTTTTAGCATTGAAGAGTGATGTTGTTAGAAAGCATCTAACATCCATAGCGTAGACAGCAGTGGTGAATTTATGTCTACCATCCTCAAATGTTGTGTTCATTTCCAATTTCGTATTTAATCTATTGGATTAATGACTGTTTTATGAACAGTTGCAATGCAGGACTTACAACCACTCAAGTCAAGTCAAGTTTATTTCTATAGCGCTTTTCACAACAGACAGCAGCTTTACAGAAATCAACAGTTAAGGTGAATGGTGTGTATTTATCCCTGATGAGCAGCCATGGTGACTGTGGCAAGGAAAAACTCCCTTAGATGTTATGAGGAAGAAACCTTGAGAGGAACCAAACTCAAAAGGGGAACCCCTCCTCATTTGGGTGATATCAACTGACCACTAAATAATTTAATTTAATTTGCTTTGGCAACCTATCATATTGTTTGCATCGAGACATTTTATACATTTTCCCACATGAATGTCTCAATTAATGCCAGACTTTTTTTTGTGTCCATAAAAGTCATTTTTGTCTGTTTTACAGAAAGCCACATACTTGAATGTGCATTTTCAGATCTAAGCTTCACTGTGACTCCCAACTCCCAGCAGCCAATACTGTGTGCAAACATAAAGAAAACTCACACACTCTCCCTTTCACAGTCATGCAGTGACTGATTGAGCACACCAGTGTTCCATTTCACCCGTTTCACACACAGATACACAGACACACACACACACACACACACACACACACACACACACACACACACACACACACACACACACACACACAAACTTTAAAAATAGACTTATAGTTTCTTAATATCAAGAATTTTTACATTGCCTTTTTGAGATATTTCTTTTTCTGTTTTCTTGCCAACATTCTGTCTAGTCTGTATAATGACTATGCTCTTGTTCCATTATTTAGATTTATCTGACCGATTTATTAATTTTTTACAGCAACAAACTTGCAATTGCATCTGTCAGTGATCTTCTTCTTCCTCTTCTTCTTCTTCTTTTTTTAAGTCCTCGTGCATTATAATGCACATTGAGCAGCAAAGGCCTGATTGCCCCCATGCTCTTCTTACATGACATTAATGATTTTAACTGTCCACATTAAAATCCACATTAAATGTTGCCAAATTCTTCTGTTTTAGTCAGAGTACAAAATTATTTTTGGGATAATATGGACATGGATGTGCTGAAAATTTCTGTGTAAGCTTTTTTTTCACCAAATTTATATTTAGGGGTCGATTTGTAATCTTTACAGTCAAAATATGTATTGCTCATGATGATATTTGTCATATTATACTAAATAAAATGGATTTAAATGGTAAAAAAAAAACAACAACAACATGATCCTTAAATATAAATGTGGCTTGACTATGCTTTACTGGCTTGACTATACAGTTTTTATAAATAAAAACCAAGGGGAATGTAACAAGAAGGACATTTCTGAAAGTCTAATTCCCTCCGAATTCAATGTAATAGCTCTGTAAATATATAAATATAATACCAAGTAAGAACTTAACAAGTGTGGTAAATATTTAAAAAATAATCTGAACGTAAATGTTTAAAAAAATATAAGACTTCTTGTCGAAGAAACAAAACCTATAGTTATAACTTTCTATCCGTGAGTTTTATTAAAGCTCCTCTGTGGACTTTTAACCCTCTCCCATAGCAACAAATTGTTTGGGATGCAAGGTACAGACATTGCTCATAAAAACAACATTTCAGTTATTGTGTGTGTGTGCGTGTGTGCGTGTGTGTGTGTGTGTGTGTGTGTGTGTGTGTGTGTGTGTGGTGTGTGTCTGTGAGTAAGTATATAACTAATTAAATACTGTCTGAAAGAAGCGGTAAACAGTTGTTCAGTCCTCATGAAAGAAAGATACCAAAATGAAAGCAGCTTTTGAGTTATTTTATTGTTCTGAGTTTGGTGCAGGTCAGTAAGAAGTGGGCCATATGATACCTATGAGATCTCACTCAGCGCTGCATCAATATTTCACTACATCTTTGCCGTTCGCTCTTCTGCTGCATGCTGTCTGGTCATATGAGATGACGTTCATCATCTCATCATTATCTCTACAGCAATTTTGGTTGCAAACCAACATTTTTGTGAAATATCAAATAAAGTATGTTTACTTTTTTAGCCATTTTCCAGAGCGACTTACAATGATCACATTTTATACAACTAAGCAGTTGAAGGTTGCTCAAAGGCCCCAAGTTTGCTGGTGTTAGAATTTGAACTCATGACTTTCTGATCAGATGCCCAACGTCTTAATCACTGAGCTACCACTTCCCTGTTGGACTTCTGAAGTTTGGTGTATTTGATAGCTTATTTTTAATGAATTATATATTTTCATTAGTATAAATACTGTTCTTTTATTTTTTTAACATTTGGGATCTTATGAAGTAAATGTATACAGAAATTTGAGAGAAAGGATTCACTTTTCTTTTAGTGTGCACTGGTGCAATGTGTGTGTTTGTCCACAAGAGGTCACTAAATGAATGAAAAATGCAGATGGATGTTGGTATGTTCAAACCGGGCATGAAGCACTTGAAGAAACCGCTGACCAGCATTCAATGAAACAAATGTACCAATTTACATTAACTATAGATTAATGCCTGTCATTTCTCTGATCAGTGATGGCCCAGGCAAAGCAGGCTGAAAACTTGGACCATTCATATAAGTGACTGAAAACCAGCGGTTGAGTAATTTCAGTGACCTTCAGTACACAGAAGTCAGCATGGTGTAAAATGTGGTGGTCAACAACAGCTGTCAAGCAGCTTGTTTCTGCATCATCGGCGACATCAACTATTAATGTGGCACACAAGGGTTTTTTCTTTCCGAAAGGTTCCTGTAAAGAGAGAGTGAGCGAGAGAGAGTGTGAGTGTGTGTCTAGCTTTCCATTATAGCAGTCTATTTTTGGAATCAGGTTCACTGACTATGAAATGTGCAAACTCAGGAAGAGGTAGTTGTGCAATAGCGGAAGGGAGGAGACGGGGGAACTGAAGAGGAGAGAAAAGATGAATTAGAATGAGCCATGCTGGCCGAACAACATGATCTAACATGGAACTGGATTTAATATTATTCTCATTCATTCATTCCTTCATTCATTCATTTTTTAGTAAGCAGTAACTGTATTCAGCTCAGGGTCATAGTTGGTCCAGAGGAATGCTAGATGTAGATGTGAGGTAGGAATACATCCTGGATGAGATGCCAGTTCATCACACGCCCTAATACACACACACATTCATCCCCAGGGACACTTCAACATAGTAAATGAATCTATCGGGATGGTTTCTACTGGTAGAGGTAGAAGCAAACTGGAGAACATGGAGGAAACAGCATGGAACCTGAGCAGGATCAGGGAAAGGTACAGCAGACTCTGGAGCAGTGATGCAGCAAATATATGTAAAAAGTTTGCATGCAAGTGTAACAGCAATCGCATTTTTTTGCAGATGACTGTGAGCCACTATATTTGTCTTATCACAATACAGATGGCCAACGTGCCCTCAATAATATAAGTCTCAGAGATTTTTGGCTTTTAAGGCTAAATGTTCTTCTCCCTTTTCTTATCATCCTTCTCACCTGCAGATAAACACATGATACACTATATACAGAGGCAGAGGTCATCAGATTCATCGGTTTTGCCGATTAATCGTCAACGATAGTTGATTGATGGAACTATCGGCTATTGGCAAATATCCATACCAATCATTTTTCTGGCTTGCTGGACCGTTTGAGAAGGTCTGCTGTATTACGAGAGCAGCCTCTAGAGGAGAATCACTGACACCATGTGCTGTTTGTTTTTACACAAGTGTGCGCTGACATCGTCCTGACCAATCGTATCACAAACTTGCAGCGATACAATAACGATCTTGTTTATAACTGAATATGCGCTAGAATACTTATCACTGCGGTAAAAGGTTAAACGTCCTTAAAGGTCGGGGTTTTTTTCACCATTATATTGTCATGCATATTCCTACGCTTAGCTCTGGAAGCGATGCCATGACTGAAGAATGCTAATGTAGCATTAGATATTCATCACTGGGCTTAAAGAGTATCCCCAGCCCTGTCTGGACTTCCTGGGCATGTTTAATTACCCCTGGAAGATAATGACTGAGAGATGCACCAATCTGAGGCTAATCAAGCCTCGGTAAATAGGTCAGAGCTGATGTCCAAGCTCATGGCAGGAGCTGAAAAAACAAGGCTACGTCCAGGACATAGTGGAGAGATCAGGCTAATGAAATCTAGAGACGCTAGTGTGCCAGTCGTAGTACACAGTTTTGTTGTCAGTTTAAAGGAATGACCTTGCATTGGTCTTTCATAATAAAGAGGAGACTACCAGCCCGGTACCACTTCATTTGTTTTTGGTATTTGTTTAGATATATGCTAACATTTCCATTTCAACATTGAGTGATTCTGATGGCAGGGAAACTCGATGACAGGGATGCTCTATTTTAATGTTTGAAGGTCCAGTTACATAAAATCTTTCTGTCTTTTTTCTTACTGGCACATGTTGTCATATTTAAAAGAACAAAAAAGGCCACCCAGACCCATATTTGACTTCACTTATTGTTAGCATCTGATACACATTCATTGTTAGCATTTCAGAGTGAAGTACTCATCTGCTCTTCTTCAAAAGAAGTCTCCTGGTGTCTCTCACGTTGGCCCGACTGGACTATTTTTTGCCAAAATGATAGGAACAGACTGCTGTACCATATGCCACTGTACTCTCTCTCTTTCTCTTTTTCTCTTTTTTTCTCTCTCTCTCTCTCTCTCTCTTTTTCTCTATTTCTTTCTTTATTTTCCGTCTCTCCCCCACACGCTAAGGGATAGAATAGAAAACTAGGTACTCATTATATTTCTTTTAAATTGATTATAAGGACGTTTACATTCTGTCACTCCGTATGAAAGAGTACACGGAAGAACTAAAAGGCGACGATCGCCCATAATGTTAATATTACAAATTTAGTAGATTGTAGCGACGTTTTTTCATATTCAGTGCACATTTTTTCACTCATCTAAATTTAAAACAAAATTTATTTTATTGATTTTACAATCACATGATTATTTTCAAATGTGATTTTCTCTGTTTATTTTTAATGGGATTTGTACACAATTTATTTACATTCACGTGATAGTTTGACGTCGAATATATTTAATTTCTGCTGCGATTTTCACATAATTAATTTCTTTACTTTTGAATTTGAGACGATTCATTTTCCATGTGATTTGTCTTTTTTTCAGATTGGAACACTTGTTTTTTTTTATTTTTGTGTAAATTTTATACAGTTCTTTATTTCCTATGTGATTTTTACACTTCCACTGTTCTAATGTGATTTTCACATGTGACCTTTTTCCTTTTTAAATGTAGATTGGCTTCATTTTGAAATGTATCCATTATTATATTAGGAAATAGAACCTCTAGAATTTTTCCTCAGTCATATCTTCAGCGATTGCTCCTGTTGTCATTTGCTCACACTTTAGGGGTTATCTTTTCATTTCCAAACATTTGACCCACAGTTTATGATTTTGTAGCATTCATACGCTCATGCCGACTCCACCACTTTTTTTCCTTATTTTCCTGACAGCTAATTGTGGTACTTAAGCGCTAATGATGCTTATTCCTGAAAAAAAAAAAAAGAAACTGTGTTAATCCTGACATATTGGCTTTGGTCTTACTTTTGAATTTTGCACTGTAAGACTGATGAACTGTTTCTCCCACAACAGCACTTCCAGTCTCATCCTCATTTTCAGTGAATAGAGGCCCATGGTACAAAATCCATGATTAGCACAGAGTAGCTAGCTGCAATGTACACACAGGTTCAGGAGTGCAATAGGACTGAGCTTATTGGCTAATCAGCAGTTGTGCAGTCCCACAGCATTTAACACCTAATTACATTTCATGGCTCTGCACTCTATAGCACTAATGTAGTGAAGACTAATGTAATATCCTTGGCTAATCTTTTTTTATTTATTTATTTTTATCAGGTAATGTGGGTTTGCAACTTGTGCCGAAAACAACAGGAAATCCTCACAAAATCTGGAGCCTGGTTCTACAGCGGGTCAGGCTCCGCAATGCCTCCAGGGGTCATGCGCAGGCGCCATGAGGAGGCCCCTCAGGAGAAGAAAGCCAAACTGCACGAGGCTCCATTATTGTATCAGAGCACCACAGTGGAGCGCAGCAGAGCCCCCAATCTCCTTCGTCAACACTCCCTTGACCCCAGCAGGTAAGGGCCATATTGGCACTGGGCATTTGCAATATCATCACTTATCTTTACTTATTAACTTGCTCTTGGAAACCAAGAAAGAATAAGTTGTTGGTAGTTGAGTTGGTTTTCCTTGGTGGTGCTTGGTGGTGCTTTAAATAGTAAAGTGCATCAAAGATCTTCTGTGTGTGTGGTTGAATGCTTGCATTTGAATTGTATTGCAGATGTGATAGTTTAGTGATTAAGGCTTTGGACATTGGATCCAAAGGTCATGAGTTTGAAATCCAGCCATACCAGGCCACCACTACTTAACCCCATAGCTGCTCAGTTGTATAAATGAGATAAATGTTAGTCACTCTGATTAAGGGTGTCTGCCAAATGCTGTAAATGGATTAGTCGAAGTATCTAGGTTTTGCATTTACGAGTGGTTTTCGATGGGTACTATGAAAAAAACCTATGTGAAATCACAGATACCTGTTAAACATATTTTACCAGCTTATGTTGGGTTTTCAAAATGTACATTATATTTGTGTGTGTAATCGCTGCATGTTTAAACATGACAGCATCAACTGGGTAGTAAAATTTTTTGCGAATTATACGATTTAAAACTGATCGGTCGTTAATAATTTTTTTATGTTTAAGTACGCTTGTTTAGGATTTTACGATTGAAGGACAAAGTAAAAGGCATGAGTATCGGTTAAACATTACTGACTAGCTCCACTCTATGCCAGTAGATATAATGTCACTGCTTGCAGAACTGCTTGCAGAGATTCCTTCTATAATTTTGTTAACTAAAATAATGGGACTACATAAAACTCCTTGATAAATTTGTTCTCAGCCACTGAAATGATGTAACTGCATGGCAAAGAATTTGTCCTTCACTTAAACATATTTCGATCCAACGATGCAGAGCTCGTTTTTGTCCTGTTTGAGATAAGATAAAGCCACCTAGGATTTTTTTCTAATGAAGGTCTGGAAGTGAAACGCATGCATCACCGAGGTAGCTTATATGATCCTGTGTCAGCGGCAATGAAGCAAACTATATTAAAGACTGGAAATGCACGAGCTTGAGATGGAAAAAAACGCTTCGAGATATTTGGAACTAGCGAAATGCAGTTTGTCAGTTAGGTGGATGCATTACTAAACCGAGCTATGTGAAAGTGTGTAAGGGTTCAAATGAACTGTCATGCGCAGCAGCAGAAAAGAGAAAAGAAATTCAGTAGGTTTGCATAATTATTGTCTGGTGGAAAATATGCTTTGTGCAAAACCAGTTGTTGCTGTTTTTTATATATAATGTGAAATAGTACAAAAGCTTTAGAATGGCCATGTTACGTTGGCTTTCGTGCACGTGTCTTCTGTGTGCTTAGAAAGTGATGTGCACATGATTGTTAATGCACTGGTGCTTGCTTTTTTTTTTGGCGAGGAAGCGGATTAAAGGAGGACTAGAATCTGACATTAAACTCCTAATTTTGCTGAAAAAGGACATGTTTGTGACAAATTTATGTTTTGTCTAACAGTGGGCTTGAACATTCAAAAGCTCTAAAGAGATTCTAGCATGTGTTCTACATTCAGTTTATTGAAGTGTATGAGAACTGTGGTGAAAAGGTTTTTAATATGAGCAGAAGAACAGCGTTCGGAAGCGATCACATTTCTGGGCATAAGTAACCTGCCAGCAATTATAATCGATTGCATGGGATTTACACAATAGGGTTTTGGTATTATGTGTCCATGGTTGTAATATGGTATACTGTAAATACATCATGTTATTACAAACTGATTGTTTTGCCATATAATATAATGCTTGTTTTTGGATTTGATAATTGGTACACCTTTGTAGGCTGTGCTTAACTGTGCTAAGAACTTAATAACACCACAAACTCTGGAAAGTGTCATGTCTTTGACCCTCTTTTTAATCTATACTCTAATTTTCTTTTATGAGTCTAAAAAAACTAAAAAACTAATGTATTCAATCCAGCGGCTCACTTTTTAGCCATCAGAAGAGACATTCAGTGTTGCCTTTCGCTGTTGTAGGCAGTGTGCCTTTGGTTTTGATGTGTTGTTTTTTTTTTTGCACTCTTCTGTATAATTCAGTGAAGATTTTTGCATCATGCATTTCCTGCACCAAAGCAAAACAGCATTTCAGCTTAATGGCTTAAGAGCTTAACATATTTAAATAAACAGGATACGCTGCAACATATTGCCTACCTAAGAAACATTAGTAAATGATTAGATTTTCTTGTAAAATGACAGATACAGACCTCACACTCGATATGTAATGGAGGTATGGAAAGAGCGGAGGGATACTGTTCTGAAGTGATGTAAGCATTAGTGAAATAAAAAAATAACAATAGTAGGAAGAAGAAGAAAAAGAAGAAGGAATCCTTACAATGTTTTGCAGAAAGGGGTCTTTAAACCAAAATAACTGAAGTTTTGAATTTCGAAGATTTTGCCAGTAACAAAATTTCAACCAACAATTGCACCACGGTCAAAGTCACTGAGATCCCAATTATGCATTGTGCTGCTGCCACATGATTGATTGATTGCATAATTGAGCGAGCAATTATAGTACAGTTATTCCTTTAAGCTCAAAATATCCAGAGCATTGCATAACTCCACTGTCACCATTAACCATAAGGGTCTGTTTGTCCTCTTAGAGACTCTTACATCTCTCTCTCTCTCTCTCTCTCTCTCTCTCTCTCTCTCTCCCTCTCTCTTCTTTTAAATCCATTTCTGACGTACCTTTTACGTTTTATTTCCACTGGCCTTGACTATATTCCTCCATACAAACAGATGCCTGCACCCTTGAAGCCGGACCACGTGCTGCGTGCCACACTGATCCCATGTGCTCGTATGTCTGCGGGACACAGGGAATTGTGGGTAATCATGGTTCAGCACACCACAGGGAAGTGCCAGGTGATCTCACCTGGACTTGGCGTAGGTTTGTGTGTGTCAGAGAGCGAGTGGGTGTGAGGTCTTTCCAGGTGACATGTTTTTTTTAAGAATGCGTTTGCCAAAACAACGACAAAAGGCATGAAGTCCCCTTTCACTATTCCTGGATGAATAGAACCACGTGGCTAGGATAATAACTCGGCACCACCTGCACGTATCTGAACAATTCAGGAGGATCGATAGTATGCAAGTCAGCGAGTGCACTTTAGATAAAAATATACGAAGTTCACATGCTGCCATCGTGGAACAGTATCTGCTGTTCTTTCAGGTTACAAGGGGTTTTTAAAGATTATTGCATAAAAACCTCCCGCTTCCCATTATGCATATGCTTCCTTTCTTTTGGCCTGTGCTTGTTGAAAGTCTTCTCAGGAAGGTGAGAGGTTTAAATCGTGCCTAACATACATTGTATGGTTTCTAAAGCAGTGTCTGTTTTCAGCATTATGTAACAGAATGCATTAGTGCACCCCCTTGGTGGACTTTACAGCTCTTTTCCCATTGCTATATTTGTGCTAAGTCCATCAAATGCTGTTTGTCTTCAAGATGCTCCATATTTTTAGACAAAAATCAAGACAATATTATCTCCCTATGCTAGCTAGAAATAACCAAAGGTTATTTCTTTAACGTAATAGAGACCAGTTAGCATTATTAAATTGCAATTAGTATGAATCAGTTTTGCATGTTTGTGTGCTTAAATCTTTCATCACAAATTGCAAAAAAATTTAACTGTATTAGCAGTGACAAATGTGTGTACTACAATCTTTCATAGTTTCTATGCCCCACCCACTATGCCCCTTTATGATTATGCCCCTTTATGATTACACAATATGTTTTGGGACACCTGACTTTTTCAGCAATATGTGGTTCCAAATTAAGTATCCATTTGCTCTTATTATAACTCTTATGGAAAATGCTTGTGAAGATTATGCTTGTAAAGATTTGTGCTCATTCAGCCATAAGGGTATTAGTAAAGTCAGGTACTGATGTAGGGTGAGGAGGCCTGAGGTGAAGTGAGTGTTTAAATTCATCTCAAAGGTGTTCAATTGAGTTGAGGTCAGAGAGCTATAGCAGACCACTCAAGATCTTCTACTCCAATCCATGTAAAGCATATTTTTATGGATCTGGCTTTGTGTACAGGGGCATTATCATGCTGGAACAGGTTCGGGCCTCCTTGTGAAAGAAAAATGTAATGCATCCAAAGACACATACATCCTATACATTTATGTGCCTCCAAACAGTTTGAGAAAGAATGGGATGTTCAAAAGCACATACAAATCTTCTTGTAAAGTCTCTATTAATGTTTGTCTATATAGTGTATCTAAGTCTTTTGTAGATATCCTTTGTTTGTTGCCAACCAACATTTTTCTACAAGTTTTACCATGTTACATTTTTAGTTTACATTTTTTCTAATTGTTTGGATAAATACAAAAGTCTTTTATGTGGGGCACAAACTTTTGCTCTCAAATGAACCTCATTACAAAATATAATTCTATAACATTACCAATAGAATAAATGTCAATGTTCAGATTACACACACCGACCACTGTAGTAGGAACACTTGTACACTTGTACTTGTACATTGTCAGTTAAAGATGCATTGCTTTGCTGTTGCGTGTTTGGCTCGCTCGACAATTGCATGAATGAGTGTTCTTAAAAAAAAAATAGAGGAAATGTGTTTAGAATGTGCTGCAAAATATTTGTTGAAATATGCCCTAACATACAGTGGTGTGAAAAAGTGTTTCCTGATTTTTTTTATTGTAAAAGATACCAAAAGTAAACACAACATGCAGTTTTTAAATGAAGGTTATTACTATTGAGGGAAAACAAAACCCAAAACTACATGGCCCTGTGTGAAAAAGTGTTTGCCCTCTAAACTTAATAACTGGTTGGGCCCCACTTAGCAGCAACAACAACTGCAATTAAGCGTTTGCGATAACTTGCATTGAGTTGTTTACTGCGCTGTGGAGGAATGTTGGTCCACTCATCTATGGAGAATTGTTGTAGTTCAGCCACATTGGAGGGTTTTCGAGCATGAACCGCCTTTTTAAGGTCATGTCACAGCATCTTAATAGGATTCAGGTCAGGACTCTGACTAGGTCACTTCTTGACTAGGCCACTTTTTCTTTGTTTTTCTTCAGCCATTCAGAGGTAACACTTTTTCACACCACTGTATTAGCCAGATTTGTTCCTCACTATGATTGATAAAGTGATCATTGGTTTGTAAAATGTAAGGATCAAGACTAAATGCTGGAGAAATAATCAGTTCTAGGTCTTTATAAATAATGATGCTGTTCAGATTGGCTTTGTTAGCAAAACACATTCTCAGATTTCGGTTTTGACTGACTCCATTTCAGTTAACACACCGCACCCCCTTTCTGAATCCTGCCTAAAAGCTGAAAAAGCACATTCATTAATCTTAAAGAATGTATAAATTAACCCCCAATTTCCTCCACTAGAAAGAGCCTTGACAGCCAATTTAAGCCCAGAAATAACGTGCAGAGGACCCTAATTTGTCTTGGTCTCTGAAGTGTCATAGCGAGTGACCACACGGGTGCAGAAAGAAAGAGAGAGAGAGAATAAAAGAGAGAGAGAGAGAGAGAGAGAGAGAGAGAGAGAGAGAGAGAGGACGGTTGGATGAACCGAGAATTGCGCTAGGAATCAGAATTAATTACGGCTGTGAAATCTTTCAAGGTTTCACACTTCTTTCCCGTCGGCACCTCCTACCACCATCTGTGAAATGCATTGTTGTTTTTATTAGCGCAAGACAAAACATGACGCCCAACAAGCCGGGCCTTTTCACAAGAACAACCGTTCATGTGACGACCGTGCATATGGATACTGACTCCTTTTTCTTCAAGGCCTGGCATTAATATTCACAATTATTCATTTAGCAGATGCTTTTATCCAAATAACAAAACAAAACCATAAAAACAGAGACTGAGCTTTTTTTGTTGTTTTAAGCAAAGCGCTAGCTCTGTGGCAGGTCTGAGATTAAAAAATCTATTAATTATAGAATAATTGAGTATTGCAGATTCGTAATCTGAGGATATAATAATAACAATTTTAAACCTGACATTTTGTTGCAATTCAACATGTAAGTATATACATATATATTTATATATATACAGTTGGACCTGTGTACTGAAATAGCCCATGTGATGCAGTTAATGGCGCTAAAGGAGTGACACAGGCATCGACTAAGACAGGAAGCGGCATGTGTGAAATGCTGAAACAGCGCTCAGGCTGCTTTTTATTTGTAGCTGAATGATCTTGCATCTGGAGAAATGTGTACACGATGGTAGGAGAGGTTCTAAAAACCGCACCTGTCTCACTGGAGTGGCTTTGGCTAATATTAGATTTCTACCTGTCTGTCCTAACCACAAACAACAGCCAATAATTACAACATTATCAAGCTTGATCTGAGCTTTCAGAAAAGTGTGAGACACACTGATTCTGATATATAAATACTGTATATCACTTAAGACCATGCAAAATATCCGTGTTTTTTTCTCTCTGGCTTTTTTTCAGTGTTTTCTCTATATGTCATGACATCATTTTTCCCCTGTGCTCCTATATTTAATTTTTTGGCTGACCTACATTAACTCACGCAGTGCTGTATATGGGTCATGGGTTTGTCCTTCTTTGGCATTCCATACTATGTAATCGCCTTTAGTCCACGCTTTGTGCACAAAGACGAGTCACTTTGCAGAAAACCTATGTGGAATTCAGCACCTATAAATTTAGTAACAAGGTGTAGGGGAGGAGATTGAAGGATCTCTGAGAGAACTTTGGCATGGTCCTTCAGAAGGATGAAGCCGATTGGCACGGGGTCACTTGTAGATTATGGGTCACCTTCCCGCCTGTTGTCAGATATGCTGATTTCCATTCTGATGGTCGATTGAAGAGGCAAAATTGAACTGAAATCTTTCAGTGAAATAAAACATTGAAAGTTTTTCCTGTGAAAAATCAGTTTGGAGCTTTGATGGCATTTCTTTGTATGTTTCAATAATTTATTCCAAAAATATTTCAATTTTATTTCAGTTTTCCAATTAACCTTTCAAACAAAATTACTGAATCATTGCCAAATCCAAAAATCCTCACAAACACTCCTTGCCATGAAAATACCCATCATACCCCGAAACTAAATGTGAATTAGCCTTTTTTTTTTTTTACAATTATAGGTAGTGATTGCTGTTTTAGGTTTAAATGCTCCTTTATTAAAATGTGTTTTGTTCCTCTTTTAATATTTTAACACATCTTACAATATAAAATGTATGACCAAAAATTAAAAAAAATTTCTAATGTATCATCCTCAGCTCTAATGAGGAGGATACACATTATGCGATTCTCCCCAGTACTTCTCTGTGGGTTTGTGCAACTAAAAACCCCGTCACAAACATTCGACTTTGCTATCTTGCTTAATTGCTGGATGCAAACAGTGCTGTCGGAGATGCGAGAGAAGCGAAAAGACAGGAAATATCTCAATAGAAGGAAAGCTCATGCATAAAAGGTGTCCCACGTGACTTGGGAAGTGTCTGACAAGCACATGAATTTTATGTTTGGTAACTCATTTCTAATAATTGTATTTTGAGTGCAGGCACACGGTGACTTTTGCTTTTAGACCTCTGAGGTTTGGGGTT
The DNA here is from genome assembly GCA_024362625.1 of Silurus asotus. Lineage (NCBI taxonomy): Eukaryota > Metazoa > Chordata > Actinopteri > Siluriformes > Siluridae > Silurus > Silurus asotus. Next base: position 4,892,149 of record MU564352.1, on the reverse strand, counting down.
CAAATCGTATCTCCACCTTGCGCGTGTGGAGTTTTAAGTTGTATTTGCTTGTTCTCGTGGTTTCTTTTGGGTGCTTCTGAAAGATGTAAGAGTCTGGAGTGTACACTGGTCCAGGGTGTTCCCTGCCTTGTGCTCAGAGTTCCCTGGAATAGGTTTCTATGGATGGACCAATGAATAGCCCGCTGGATGGAAGAATTGATGGATGTACCGACAGATGTATAGATGCATGGATGGAAGGACAGATTCATGAATGGGTAGCTGGATGGATGGACAGAAAAATGCATGGCTGGATAAACTGATGGATGGACAAACGGATGGAAGAATGGACAGATGGATGGACCAATAGACATATTTATGGATGGATGGATAGATAGATGCATGGATGGATGGAAGGACAGATGGATATATATGGATAGATGGAGAGATTCATGAATAGATAGCTGAATGGATGGATGGATGGATGAATGGATGGATAAATTGATGGATAGACAAACAGATGGAAGAATGGACTGAAAGATGGACCAATAGACATATTTATAGATGGATGAATGGATGGACTGATGAATAGATGCATGGATGGATGGAAGGACAGATGGATAGATGCATAAATAGATGGACAGATTCATGAATGGGTAGCTGGATGGATGAATGGATGGATGGATGGACAGAAAAAATGCATGGCTGGCTGGCTGGCTGGATGAATTGATGGATGGCAAGCGGTTGTAAGAATGGACAGATGGATGGACCATTAGACATATTTATAGAACATGTTCGTATGAGAAGCCGGTTTGTGGTGATGGTGATAGTGATGGTGATGATGGTGAGGGAGGAGACAAGTACAGCATGTCCGCGCTCCTGGCCCTCGCTCCTAGGGCGCGCGCTGTAGTCGGAGAGAGCGCACGCGCCGAGAGCCGGCGCCCACTGCGCGTTTCCGTGAGCGCTCGAATAGGAGGAGTATCAGGGATCTACGGAGCAAAAAAAAAGGGGTGGGTGGGATGAAATACCGTTTTTTTTTTTTTTTGGAGGGGGAAAAGCTGCTGATGCACTTCGGAAATGCCTCACGGACATCCCGGTTTTTTTTTTTCTTGATTAGTTAGTTTGGGTCGGAGCACGATGATCGAAGAGCACGACGTCGTTCAGCGCGTGACACTGAGCTCAGGAGCTTTACGGGACTCGAGGCGCGACGCCGCGTTGATGCTGCTGCTGCCTTGGAGATAGTGCGGGGGTTTGTGGAGCGAGGATTGTGTGTTACAGGAAGCAAGAAAGAAGGAAAAAACGTGTGCACGAGAGAGAGAGAGGGATAGAGAGAGAGAGAGAGAGAGGGAGAGATACAGGATATAGGAGGATGCAGTTTGAGACGCTGCGTCAGTTTTGCAGCTCGGTTCTGTCCCATTTTAACGGGGCTTTCACGCCGCCCCAGAACATCTTACACACGGAGCTGCTGGAGCACGCGCTCGGGAACATCGGGTGAGCGATCCGGATAGAAAACATTTCCTATGCAGTTTTGCTTTGCCAGTGCAGAGAGAGAGAGAGAGAGAGAGAGAGAGTGTGTGTGTGTGTGTGTGTGTGTGTATCGATCGGGAGATGCCGGACCTAGTTAATGCAGTTCAAATGCATTTGGCTTTCTGACGAAACGGTGCGGCAGAAAACCCGATTTCCCCTCTGGTGCCTACAATAAGCAAAGCCGCATGTTACATTTAGCTCGCTGATCTATCTGGAAGGCCAGCAGGGTCAGAAAGTACTCAAAATCTAATTGCGTAGTTCAAATCAGAAGACCCCCAAAAGAACACCGACTGCACATATTGATTTTACCCGACTTAAAAAAAAATCTTGTTTTGCTGGAATTTTTTATTTATTTATTATACATGCATTCGAATTGCACTTATTGGCACTAAACTACACAGGAGTGTACAACCAATGGTAGCTGGTGTTTGTTGAATTGAAAATGACAGCATAATTGATAATTGACACATGACAATGGTGAAAAATGTAGAGCAGAGATCTTTAACTATTGGGCCTTGGAGGGCTAGTGTGGATCATCTGGTACCTGGCTGCACAGAAATAATGAACAACTTTTAACTTGTTATTTTATGTTTATTGTTTTGACTTTCATGGACTGTATGATGACTTCCGCCTCTGCCGAGTGTTAGTCATAGATTTTTTTTTTAATGCATTGATAGATTAAACGGATGCTGATTCTGCATTATGGCTAATTGACTTACTTTTTATTATAATGTAATGAAAGCCCAAAGTACAGCCCGTGAGCCCAATACGGCCCCCACATTTGGAAAGACCCTCTGAACAATGCCAGAAACATATTTTAATTTTAAAAATATATTTGACTCATATTATATTTTTTTTTGATAATAATAGTTGGCTTACAAACTAAAATTTCACATGGTTATTAATAGAGATTGAAGCACTTATAGTTGATTGCTGGAACTGTCAGCTATCTGCAAAAATCAATGGCGATAGTTTTTTCGGGTTTGGTTTGCTGTCATTACAAGAGCGGCCTCTAGAGGCGAAACCCTGACACCACGTACTGTTTGTTTTTACATTTGAGTCAGTGCACTGTAGAGCTCTATATTCTCATTATTATTGATAATTTATGAACTATATCATTATTTTAACTAATGAATATATCCATATTCATTATTTTTTGCACTTTTTTAGTATGATTTAGTAATTTCTTTTGTACTACTTTTTTTTATATGAAGTGTTTGTATATGGTATGCCAATATCCATTTTAAGAAAAGATATATATATAAAATATCTGTTTGATTCACCCACCAACCATATTTTTAATTTCAATAGCAAAGATTATGAACAAAATGTCATTATGATAGTAATAATGCTCTTTTAATAGGCTATATATCTTTTAAACTAACGCTTAATTGTCTGTCTGGTGAACAAAAAAAATAATAAACAAATTTAGCATTAGAAGGCATAATAAATACAATTAAAATCATAATAAAATCTACACAATAATACTGGTAGTCACTCTGGCCCCGATCATAAAAATGAAAAATGTATTTATGTAATATGTATATTAATAATAAAATATTCAGGTTATTGTGTTTTGTTATTGCGATGACATCAACCGCATTCCCCAACCTCCAGATCAATAGAAAAATGATCTTGCTTGAAACTTGTTTGTGGCAGAAAAAAGGTCGGGGACTACTGATGTAGAGCGATGCATCAAACCAGCACATAACATCATATTTCCTATATATCGTAAAGCAGTGTGATCAGAGCTCATCTATGATTATTTATGAATTAGGAGCTTTTTATGTAGATGCTTTCTGACTGATAGATGCTTCTGTAATGCAAGAACTCAGGAGAGCCTGGAAAAGTCTCCTTGATAAAGAAAATTCTTTTTTTGTGTTTAACATTTTTTTAAAAGCTAATAGCATTTAGTTCAACTCATAGTTTTGGCTAAGCCATCTTTGACAGTATGTAGCATGGATGTTGGGAGTGGGACTTCTAGACAGCAGATGATTGGACAAATCTGATTTAAATTTTATCATGGTTTTAGAATGCTTCTAGTCAGATTAATACTAGTGACCCCAAAACTATTAATGAATGATTGATTTTAGCATGGGTACATTCGTTTTTTTTGATTAATATAATACAGTAGTAGAATAAATACAGGTCAAACTATTGGGTGGTAATAAAACACTATAGCAGAAAGAGAATTTATAAAAACACAAATGACAATGTTGTCACTGACATAGTCATCAAGATTGTTTGGCAATTAAGTATTCATAAGTCTGATAAAATGGGCGAAAAAGCGTATATTTTAATGTCTTTTCTATCTATCATCTTCCGTTTTTAAAGCCATTTCTGGTTTGTTTTGACAAAGACAATCTGTATGCATAGATGGGGAATAAATAAAAATTAAACAGAGAGTCCTCTGTTATTGATAATGGCCTTCTTTATGCACATCATTGCACTTTGCACACTTTTCATGATCAAATAATATTCCCAGAAAACCCAACCAATTTTTTTTTCAGTTGACACCTAGTACAAATGCTCCATGATTTCCATTTTGCTCGAAAGGTTTGAACAAATGCCCTCAAATCAGGTTTGAACAATTTTTGTGGGATTCAAACCCACTACCTACAGTGGCATTGAATCTGGGTTTCTAACAAAATGTGAGCATTTGATCTATTCTTCTAATTCTCAAGACATTTTTGAAATGTGTTTCCATTGTAAAAAGGAAACTGGATAAAATTGACAGAGATTTGTGGCAATAAACTGGCGTTACATATTTTTTATGCTAGCCCTAAAGCTGTAATGTAAAATGAAGAACATTGAGAAATTGAACATTATTGGAAAATTTGAACATCTTCCACAATATTTGCCACAAATACGCACATTTTCCTAACGTCAGGAATTTGACTATTTTTTAAAGAAAGTCTTAATATTTTATCAGCAATAATACATCAGTTCAGTGGAAAAAAAGACATCCTCTGCTGGTACCTCAGGTTTCGTGTAAAAAATAAATCATAGATGTATCTAACACGTGATCATTTATTTGTCATGTTACCTGTCAACTCATTACATATACGTTATACGCGAAAAAAAATTCATTTGTTGTTGTTGTTCATGCATATGAATTGTATGTTGTTTGCATGGTTCTGTACCTGTTTTTCAGAATATAAATGGTCTCTATTATATCTATTTGTACCCGTGTAATGATGTAAAAACGAGCGTTTCACTTTTTTAGGGCGTGTTTAGACTATTTGGCTTTCCATAGCTCTGCTGCAGCATGAATGTGTGAATGACTGTGTGTGCTGCTGTGCCTGACAGATCACAAGTATTTTGTGACACAGTTCTCCTCATTTCCTGCCATTTCCATCCATTGCCATGATATAAAGCACGTTGGATTCGACAGTCTCTTTCGATTTCGTATCATGTAAAGGTGTCTATGTAAGCTAAAATATTTGCAGTCTTGCAGATGCACACTGGCCCACTTGTTTTGATGTGATTTAAATTGTATTTAATTTTTTACATTATTTGTAACCTAAATTGTGTATTTAGTCCTGGATGTACAGCATGCTGTCAAAAGTGCTGTATACACTGTATTTTTGGATGGGACAAAACTTTGGGAGATATAGTAGATACTTATATTCTAGATATAATACAGAGATTATTTGGGATGCATCTAATTTTTTTCTCTCAGACAAAGTACAGCCTATTTTTTATAGCTTCAAGTCAATACTAAAAGTAAAAGTGTGTGACCTGCTTGGTATTATGCAATATAATACATCATGGAACATTTTATTCAGTTCTGTTAATGCTGGTTGCTGTCTCGTAAGGTTGGGCCTCTTCATGTTGGGTTTATATGTAGGATGTCAAATTATAGAGAGAACACACAATAAGAACATGCTCAAATTGCCAAGGATTGCACCAATGGATGAAAAGGAGACTCGGTGCTCAATGCCCGTTCGAACAGAATTGCACTCATTTGCGGCATTTTCTCTGCATGCTTGATCACCTCCTCCGCGCTTACGGAGACCTTTGCGTGCAAGAAATGAACACTCATTTGTAATGTCCACTCTCAACAATAGCACTTTGCACCTTCTATTGAAAATAACCTTTTTTAAATGCCACATGATCAAGTTCATTGTATTATAAGAAGGTTGTTGTTTGCCGTGGTTTGATTTTTAGGTGTGTGCCAGTAAGACGCCCAGAAGGTACGAGCCGAAGTTGCACAAAGATGTCCACTTCCATTTGCGCATGCATTTAAAAGCCACAAACCTTGCCGTGCCCACCGTTTCCATTTCTTCCCAGATCTTCGGCCCTGAATACAGCTCGAAGGCTTTCAATGCAAAAACCACACTGGAATAACCACAGGGTATGAGTCATGTGCGCTGAGTGCTATGCTTTGTCTGAAGCGGGAGATGCGTGTTCCCTCCAGGGACTCAGATTTATAATGTGTCCCCTGTTTTGTAAGCAAAAGACAGATTGCTCTCCGCTGATGTTTCGCTTTTGTCTTTGCAACCGTGCTTGTGAGCGCCTCCTCGAACTTCTGTACAAAACTCGTTTTTGTTAAGAGACGCAGAGAACGAGTTCAACGATCCATCAAGTGTTGGCTGTTCTGAATAAAGCAGACAGAATGGGATGTCATTTTGTTTGCCTGGTACCACACAGAAGCATTTTTGGCAGGCGGAGAAAAAAAAAACGTATATGAAAAAGCATCATATGGTGGTGTTTAAACAAATTTTAGCTGAATAAATCATTTTGATTTTAAATAGATAGATCAAGCTTTATTGTCATTGCACAGAAAAGGTACACAGCAACAAAATGCAGTTTGTCATGTACAGTACAGGAGTGCATATAGCAGCATTTTGCAAATTGACAAGTGCAGATAAATATGTAAATATATGTACAGCAAATGAATAAATATTAAGGCTATCAGCAGCGAAAATGTGCAGACACTGCTAATCCAGTACAGTAAGAAAATATATATTATTTAAAAAAAACATAGTGCATACACACAATATGATATATACAGATCGTATAAAGATCTATAAGATAAACCAGGATATGCTGCGAATTTACAGTTATAATTATTCAGAGATAATATAGAATGTACAGAGAGCAAGAGAACTGCATGATGGTTGCTGGCAGTAAAATCAGTAAGGTGTAAATAAGACATCATTGTTCTAGTGGTGTAGCGTAGAGTTCAGTAGGGTGATGGTTTATACAGTATATTTCACCAAAACTGCATATAAATGTTTTATTAAGCCTTTAAACCTGTCTAGACTTTCTCAAGCATGACTGCAAAAATGGTCACTCTTTCAAAAGAAGCTAGTTTGTTTGCTAACTTGCTAGCAAAGTGGCTTTTTTTTGCACATTTGAAAACGTTTTTGGTTACATGTCATAGTGAAATTGCTATGAGCTCCGTCAGGTCCGTCAGGAGATTAGGCTGGGGACCTTCATGTCTCTGAGGTAAACTTGTGGTTGAGGTACATGCAAAAGAGAAATTAAATGAGAATGAATTACAAATTAATTAATTAAAAGAGAATGAATATAATATGATTGATTTCATTACTTTTTCAGTAATTATTGTTTTCTCCTTTTCTTTTAAAAAAAAGAATCTCACATTCAGACAATATATATATATATTCAGAATACTAAATACAGTAAGTAGAAGCAGTCAAAAACAATTTATTTTTAATGCAAAGAGATATCTAATAGAAAATCACAGACATAAATAGAAATCCAGAATAGAAATGATCGTGGCTATCAGATTATGAACTTAGGGAAAGGAGTAATTTGGCTTGTAATGATCTAACAGGAGGATGGAGAACTAGTGATTCAGTCGATCTGGATGGAAATTAAATCATGGCACCTGTAAAAGTGAAGTCAGCGCAGGACTCTGCATAAATGCAGTCAGGTCTGAACTAGAGCTTCTAAACATCCAAGCTACTTTGACAAGATTTTTACACAGTATACAGACAGATTTATAAAGATTGTAGGTGTTGTTCACCCTAATCCTCATTTATTCCATCGTCCTTCTTGTCTTTTCCACAAGAAAGTCTGTGTCCTTAGTTTTGAGTAGAAAACCCAGTCATAAAGCAAACGCAGAGACTGTCATTTTACATTTCTATGATGTTGTAGTAGAAATCATTTCTGAAAATATCACCCGTGGAGTTACAGAAACACTATACAGAATTAATTACACATGAGCCAGTTAAGGTAATCGGGTCAGGTGTGAATAATGTTCATTCTGCAGCATTTACATTGGTGTTAATATTTAACTGATTAGCAATACTTGCGTTTTTGGTCGTTAACCAAAAGCAAACTGCTCTGCAACCCTGCGATTCTTTTTAACTAAACATAAACATATAGGCTGTGGCACTTGCGCAACTACGTCACCATGGAGATTCCACAAGAGATAAAGCAAAGTGGTTAACACCTAACTGATTAATGCAGTGTTCTTTAACACTCACTGAAACACTCTGCATACTATTAGGTATAAACAATACTGCATTAGCATTCATTTTGTCTAGAAAATGTTGTCAAGTTCTCTTTCTTTCTTTCTTTCTTTCTTTCTTTCTTTCTTTCTTTCCATTTTTTCTTTCCTTCCTTTCCTTCTTTCCTTTCCTTCCTTCCTTTCTTTCTTTCTTTCTTTCTTTCTTTCTTTCTTTTTTTCTTTCTTTCTTTCCCCTCTTTCTTTCTTTCTTTCTTTCTTTCTTTCTTTCTTTCTTTCTTTCTTTCTTTCTTTCTTTCCTTCCTTCCTTCATTTCTTCCTTCCTTTCTTTCTTTCTTTCTTTCTTTCTTTCTTTCTTTCTTTCTTTCTTTACTTCTTTCCTTCCTACCTTCCTTTCTCTTTCTTTCTTTCCTTTACTTCTTTCCTTCCTTCCTTTCTTTCTTTCTTTCTTTCTTTCTTTCTTTCTTTCTTTCCTTCCTTCCCTTCTTAACTTCTTTCCTTCCTTCCTTCCTTTCTTTCTTTCTTTCTTTCTTTCTTTCTTTCTTTCTTTCTTTCTTTCTTTCTTTCTCAACCATACACAATCTTTGATTATTTTAGCTCCTTTTTCACAAAACATGCCTGTTTCACTTACAACCAGGTTTAAATAGATCACTTGAATGCACAATATCTCTGTCAGTATGTGAACCATGTTTAATGATCTTATTATCAGATTGCTTTACTGCTCTAATTAAAAAAACCTTTCTATAATAATGACTTTTTTTTACATCCTCGTAGACTTTTAGTTCAGGATTATTATTTTAAGCTTTTGTTTAGGACTGAAACGAAAAATTATTTGTTAATTCTTTTTTAAGAATATCTTGAAAAAAACATATGTGAGAAAACTCTTTCCAGCCTTTCCAACAACTGAATACAGAATTACAGAAATCTTGATATGCTTAGTTAAATAAAATGTCTGTAAATAAATATTTGAAATTAAACTCCCAAACTATCATTTTCTTTTTAACTAAATTTCAAATGAATTCTTAATGTTGGGTTTGCGTAGGCTCAATCGTTTTTCCGTGTGTGAATGAAATGTTCCAATTCCACACACTCCATATTTACTATAATAAAAACCTCCTTTTGTTTTCAGTCTCCGAAAAGCATATATTATGAAATTGACCTTTTTGTTACTATTAAATTAAACCAATTCAATAGTACAGAATTTCTACACGGTCATTGCTTAAAATTGTTATAAATAATTTCATATAAATTGTACTGCTATAAAATGAGAAGTGCTGGTCTAAGCAGTGAACAGAATGGGAGGATTAATGCTCAGCCTCTGTGAGCTTGTTTCAAGCCGGGATTGTGCCTCTTTACTAAAGCCAGATCTCTGATCTCTGTCAAGTGTTGCTCTTCCCCTCAGTCTAATGCAGTCAACTACCTCTCTCCTGAACCATGCATTATGCATTGCTTACCTTCCAGTTGCTCCTAATCGAGGAACCAGCAAAGGAAAGGGGATGAAACTCAAAGAATGCATCAGAGAAGTTCTGGTTTTAATTGGTTGTTGTGAGTTCAAATGTGTCATGTTCAAGTGACATATTAGGAATCATTCATCAGTAGTAGTTTAAATTTCAGACACCTTCACTTTAACAGATTACAGAGAGTCAAGGGTGACGTTGGGATTAAAACTCAATAGTAACGGAAAGGTATTTTATGCAGGGGCATTTGGTCTAAATGACACAAAAAAAGGTGACATCCATATTAGATTATTATTGCTGCTGTTGTAAAAAAATGCTTAAATTGGATTTAAAAGCAAGGTTAGTGCTGAATTCTTACTAGCTGTGGCTGTAGACTCATACGGGTAATTATAAAGGGCGATAAATTCCTGTAACCAGTATTGAGAACTGAAAAGTGAAATAAATGTACCTTAAATTAATACTTTTCAAGTTTTTTTCACTCTAACCAACATGCGCATGGACAAATAAAGATGCTTTATACAAATGTATGCTTATTATTAGTGAACCCGAACTCAAATTAGAGCATGAAGACAAAATATTATTGTAAATTGTTTGAAGTAACAAGTGTTTTTAAATAGCGTAAATTATCATGACACCAATCTGAAATTTAGCTGTTTTACACAGATGGTTTTAATTGCCAGATGTGTGCACCACCGAGGATTTTGGTGCTTGATTTGAGACTTGGCGCCTCAAAATAACCAATGTTTTTTTGTTGGATTTATCATTAGATATTTTTTATATTTTATATTTTATAGTAATTTTTTATAGTATTTTTTAGTGCCATTAAAATGAATCTGCATTCATTTCCACAGCCTTTTATATGTATATAAAGAGGAGAAAATGGGGTTCAGACTCTTTATTTTAAATAAAGACATTCAACCCTTTATATATATTTTCTTTTCTCCAGAGAGTAGAAAATAGGGACAGAGAAAACGGAAGATGGGAGCAGAATAAATAAATCAGAATTGTATTCTCTTAGTGCTGGAATATCCCCTTCCACACTGGACTTACTCTCGTCGCTGTGCCACCATGGCAACGCTGTTTAATCAATAGTGAGGAGGACAGGTAATCCCGTCCATCTAAGGAGTACAGATAGCAAAGGAAGACACAAGGGTGTTGAGTTGTGATTTAAAATAAATATGAGATGACTTTGTGAGAACTTAAGAAGTACTTCATTAAGGAATGAAACAGAATTAAATGCATTGCATGTAAAATATAAAATATTCTCTACAGTTAAAGTATGTAAGAAATAAAACATGACAATGTTCACTGTTATATAATTATCCAGACCTACAAAGTGTTTTATTCCACTTACATCATAGCAGTTTTCCAATTTTAATCATATGACCAAGAATCCAGTACACACTTATCAGTTGTTTAGACTTTTCCGTGGTAGAAAACCGTTACAAAGCAATTGAGGCTTGAGATACTTTCTTAAAAATCTCCATAAAGTAAATGTCCTGCTTTTCTCTCGATATAGCTGTTGTAGAAAAATCAAGCAACACCTTTCTTGCAATTGAAAGCGAGAGTTCAACAGTGCTGTGGTAAAACCTCAATAAGGAACGTTCTCAATTTATCGTATATAGTAAGACAGATATTTCTGCTATTCTTTCTACAATGTGTCTAACACTGGCCTGCATTGGTGGCCTATGTATCTAGGAGAGCTTAGAGTGCGAGCAGTGTGTCTGTGGAGTGTGTGTGGAAGGAGCTGTGAGGGCAGGCAGGCAGAATTAAGAGCTCAGCTTTGGTCTCTGAGGAACAGGCTGGTGCCAAAGCCAGAACATAGCGTTCATCTTCACAAAGCCAGGGGATGAGTACAGCGTTTGTTTTAGCTTTTCTTTTCTCTTCCAAGCCAGTTGTATATCTGGGGCAGGAACCTGAGATGGAAAGAATTGGAGCAAAGATGAGCAAGAAAATGAAGACAAATGTGGATGCAAGGAGAAAAGAGGTGTAATGTTCTGACAGAAATGTGAGAAGTAACTAATCAGGCTCAAGCCCTTGAGGGATTTTTTTTTTTTCGAGCTTCTTACCACTTTCAGTGTTGATAAGACGAATTCTCCAGATTGTTTTAGCGTAATTTCATTCAGTACTCCTAGGCAATTGGAGCTGCTTGCTTTTCCTTCAGAGGGAAAATTGAGTGACACACTCAGGGCTTTCTGAGCATCAACTGTGCTGAAGGAGTTCCAGAACAAATGGCAGTTTTCCATCTGAGCTTTTCTGAAATGGTTCACGAAGTGACTATAATGTAAGTCTGAGTGATTTTGCCAAGATTTATATCAAGATATTTAAACGATTTTGGATATCAACTTAAATAGGAGTTCCAATACCACATTGTTATAAATAATAAGTACAGTATATTGTTGAGGGCATAAAGGAAGTAAGCACTGTAATAATAAAATATTGGCATTAGGAATTCCTTTGTATTTGGTTGTAGAGACAAAAATAGGAAAGAATGGGAGAAATCATGATATGGAATCTACTTAATAATTTACTGTACTTTGCACATGGTATACACACTAACGATATACTGTATAAACAACAAATCCAGTTTCAAGCACAACTTTATGACCAATTAGACATTTTTCTCCCAATGCAACATATCTGTGTTGAAAAAGTACAAAATGGGGGAAACATCTAAGAGATTTGTTATTGCCAAGTTTATTGACTGTTAGAACTGATTCAATTAAAGCTCATCCATATTACAGGATTTAACAGTAAATTGACAACTAATTTTATTAAAAGGATATTCGGGGTGACTATTATTTCTATATTTTTCCAGAACATGAGGCTTTTATAAACAGGATCGGAATTGAGTTTTGGAGTAAATAGGTAACTATTTTGAATGGGGAAAATGTAATCATAAAATTTAGTTTCCTACTTACATGTGTTTACATTTGAAAAGCGACGTTTAATAGCCGTTCACTAGGAACATTGTTTTTCTGAGCTTCTGTTATCAAAGATTGGTATTAGACAACTTTGCATTATTGTAGAAATCAAAGTAGCTATGATTCGTCATGTGCTATCTTTTTTGCAGCAGCAGCAGCAAATTACCAAATCAATTAAATTTGTTTCAGTTTTAAATATTAATACTAATAGGAATGTGTCTTTTTATTTGGATATTCAAGAATATTGACCACCATACCGCAGTCAAAACTTAATCTAAATATCTTAAGATTTTACTAAAGATCATGGTATAAAGATCATACTAAAATCAATCCCAATTTGTAGTTTCTTGTGTTTTTTGAGAATCCCACAGCCACACTGAATGTGCTAACTAATTTATGCTTGACGGATACTCGGTGGTGTGAGAAAGCACTTGGTCAAGATGGCGGATAATCACTGTCGTAGCGATGCCGCTTTGGAGGCTTGTGAGCTCCATCCATCATTGTTCATGTGACACTCGATGGCAAAAGAATCATAAATCAGACTTAAACCAGTCTGAATGGCTCATTCAATGATCAAATGTGCAGTTTTTACAAACATTTCAGGGCAAAAGCATACACGTTTTATTTATAAATGCCATATAATCACCTTAAAGGCACATATAACTTGCATGTAAGCACAATACCATTGCAAGCGACTTTTCGATTTTTTTGGTCAAGGTCTGGGGAAAAAATATCACAATGGCCAACCCAGAGAATGGCAATCTGCCCCAAATACCAAATGTGGCCATGTATGTTAAAAGAGAGCCCTATAACCTGGCATACAGAGCAATGCACAGTAAAAGAGTGAAAGGGAGGAGTTCTGCTTCTTCTCAGATAGGACATCTGCATTCTTTCATGTTCAGTCAGCATGAGTGATTCCCTAAAAAGATTGAGAGTGAGTAGAGGGCTGGCGAAGTGCACTAATGACAGGAATAGGAATGTTCTGTCCTGGTGAAGGTTCTTATTCTGTATTTCCCACATGCCAGAGTGGCTTTTTTTGTATAGCTAAATTGGTGCACATCTTGACGATATATCATTTGGGAAGAGACACTTTGTGTACCCTGTATTTATCAGTTTTGCTCAGGTGTGAAAAAAAGAGTGTTTGAATATGTATACACTGTAACTGCCAGTGAGTGTGTGTGTGTGTGTGTGTGTGTGTGTGTGTGTGTGTGTGTGAGTATGTGAGTGTGAGAGAGGGATTTATGAGTAGATTGGCCCAAATGCCTGTGTGTTATAACATGAATAAACTGCATAGCGTATAATGTCTTTACTATTGATATAAAAAAGAAATGAGTTGTTTTTTTAATTTTTTTTTTATACCACAAATTTGTTTTCAAATCTGATTGGTAAATGGGTTTATCCTTTTTCAATAACTGTACTGCTGTGAAATTATGCCAGCTATTTTCAGCGACAATTAGCAATCTGCTGTTTTACATCTTTTAGCATATTTATTAGTAATTTCAAAGTGGAAATAACACTCATTTATTCAGAACGCAAGTGTATTTGAGTGTCTAGTTTTATGTAGTATATGAATTTAATAGCTGACTGATATTGCTCTTAGGGCTCTTTGGTAAATTCCAGATGTTGGGTTGATTTGGACTGTTGCACCATTTCCCCAAGATTAGATATTATTTTAATATAATAATTTCAATATCACACCAACATGAATTCAAAGTAATTCTACTTTTATTCAATTTAGATGGAACTGGAACCAAATAATGTCTGGAAAACACACCTTTTCTGAATATAATAAATACTTTTCACAGTAGACATGGTTTTAAAGCAGCTTTACAGAGCAGAACATAAGAACAAAGAACATAGTTATAGAACAAATTTTTTATATATGTAAATTATGTGTATTAATCCCAGATGAGCCCCACCAAACACCAGCTATTCTGACAGAAATATTTGTTAATTAATGTTAATTCTATTCATGTCTACCTTAAGCCAACTAGCTAACATGAGCTAGCTTTAAAGTTTTCTTTCTAGCTTGCTAGTAGCTTTAATATAGTAATATTTGTGCTTTCACAGCACTCTGTGATATTTAGCTAGGTTGCACAGGATAATAACATTTTTCTTATTAAATTGTAGAAAACATTTTTCTTGTCAATGAATGTGAATAATGCATATTATTATTCAGTAAAATCTCCATCTGCCTATGAAGTAACTGAAAAAAAAAAGATCAATATAAAAACCAGCTACGCTCATGTTCACATGATTAGCTAAGTCTTGTGTAGTGCGTGTTTCATTAAGTATGTCTGTGAGTGTGTAATAAAGTGACTTATTAGTTTTAATTAGAGCGTGTAAGGGTTTACATGTGCAAACATGTTTAACGTGCAAACACCCTGTCCCATGAGCACACTATTGGCATTGCAGTGAACCCCATGAGACAGTATGACAGGATATAATCAAAAATATGATAATGGTTGATAAACTATTTATATTACATTTTGAAGAATGTTTCTGCTTTTGTGTTTGCTGATGGAGCAGAATGAGGTAAACTACTTACGCAAGTTTATGATTAGAGAAGCATCATTGCATAATGTGACATGGAGAACGTCTTTAGGTTACGTATTTAAACCTAGTTCCCTAAAGGGATCGCTTTATATCCATGATGTGTGAATACAGCGTCGAAAAGGGGCTGAAGTCTTTTAAAAAATCTATTAGGATAGTTTGCCTCCAAAGTAGAAAATGTCATAAAATGTAACTTACATTTTGGGAAAGGGTTTATGAGTGTCTACGGCCATAATGATATAGATTTTTCCTACTCATAGTGAATATAAAAAAAAAAAATTATCCTGACTTTTATTATATTATATGTTGGTAGTAAGAAGCGTTGAGCTGGTAGTCAAAATACAGCAAAAGTATAAAACACTAAATTACATTACAAGTGTAATGAGGATTTATTCTCCTTCTATTGAAATAAATAATGCAACATATTAGTTCTTTTTGGGTAATCCACGTATTGGACAGTTGTTCACATCACTATCGCAGCCATTGTAAAAAAGTTGTTTTCAAATAACTTGTGAAGCATTGCATGTTTCTTATTCCACTCATTAAAAAAAAAACTTTTTTGGAAATATCTATCAGCTTGTTTCAGCTTGTTTATGTTTAAGTCAGTTTGCTGTTGTGTTGCATCATGTGTCCTGCTATCTTTAGTCTTTCAGGGATGTGTTGTGTTACCGTCTGCGTATGTATGTGTGTGTGCTCATATGCTTTATGCTATAAGTTTTTTCCTTGACAGCAAGATTAAATGCCAGAGAACTATTAATGGGTCGTTGAGCAAGACCCTTAACCTTTAAATGCTTAGATTGGATTCAACCTTACTTCAGCTTTAGCTTTTTTATGAATGTAAATGTAGCATAACGGACTGTGATTACCAGTGTTTAGAATGGTTACGTCAAGATTTGTGACTCATTCCTGGCTGTGAACTAACATAGTAAACAAGTTAAACCTTTCAAGCTTTAAAGATTACTATAGTAATAAATGTTCAGTGACTATATTTTGTTTTGTTTTAAGCCCCCTTTCTATGACTGCAGAGTTTCTGCGCTTACCCTTTTCTAATAAATCTTTGGAAGAAATTGATGTTCTTATTTTTTCTTTTTGGATTTATTAGCCGGAGAAACCTGTGGGAAAATAAACAAGGCTTATTATATTCTTTCCCAGAATGTCTTGTCAGCGATAGCGCTTTTGTTGTTCGGTGGTAAAAATTAAAGAAGATATTGTGACACCTGCATTTTCGAGGCATAGTGTATGTGGTTTTTCCGCAAACTGGTGCCACAAAGTTGGAGGCACAGAATTGTGGTAGCATTACATTTTCCCCATCACTTGAATGAGAAGACCCAAACCCGTTCCAGCATGACAATGCGTTTGTGTACAAAGCCAGCTTCATGTAGATATGCCTTACATGGGTTGGAAAATCCTGAATGTCCTACTATAGAGTTGTGACCTATTCCATGGTCTGTCTAAAATCTCGATTCTTATTGGCTGAGATGTGCAAAGTACTTCTGTTCATTATAATTCTATTGTTAACCTTTCATAATTAATAAAATAAATAGCTAATTTTGCAGAATGATATAGTGAATATGGCTGTTTTGATAAAATCATGTTGGCACCTGATAAATCTTAGTAACATTTAGTATATAAAAATGAGTAGTGGAAAATTAACCGTTACTTTTATCCTTTCAGACAGTTTTGCACTGCAGACATGAAAGGCAGCTTTAACTTGTCAATGCTTGCAAACACATGCGTTACACCATATTAATTCCCTCTGCAGAGGCAATACACAGTATACATAAATACAGCAAATATATTTACAAAGCTGTGCTGTGTTCTGCTGTTGCCAGGACACTAAGTTTAAGGGCATTTTATGTTTCCAGATAACCATTTGTTTGCAATATGGCAAGATGTCTTGATAGCAGAACCTCTGTAATTCAGTAAAACAAGGCCATATTAGAGCTCCTGTTAAATAGTTTTCAATATTATTGCACTGTGGAATCTTGTAGAGGGTTCAAGGAAAAGGAAAATTGAGACAAACAATTCAAAAAGGGTATTTTTTTATTTTATGCACTTTTTTATTTAGTGCAATCATTAATAGTAAACACACATGCACACACTACATCCCCCCCCCCC
>MU564352.1:4765480-4875133 GCA_024362625.1 Silurus asotus | reverse complement strand
CTCTCACACACTTCCCCTCATCTCCTCCCTCTATTTTACAAACCACCGCTCGACCATACACCTTGCTTTCACATGCTAAACAATGTCTCAAAGTTACGTCAGTAATACAGGACATTTGGAAACACCCAATTTTTTTTTTTTGCGTTTTGAGACAAATGCATGTTCCTTTTGTTTCAATGCAACAAACTAGGTAAAAGGCAAAAACACACAAGAATTGGACAGTGAATGTTTGGAAGAGTGTTTTGTCAAAAGATGAGTCCAAACATGTTTGGGCTCTAATATAAAAACTTGGGTAAGAAAGTCATCTCAGCAGACTGCATAACCCGAGACACCCACAGTCAAACATGGAGGTGAAAGCTTAATAGTTTGGGATTGTTTCAGAGCAGGAAATGTTGGAGACTTATTTTGGGTGAAAGGAATCCTAAACCATGCCTACCATTCCCTGTTTCAACACCATGCACTTTCATGTGGACTGAGTCTAATTGGATACAACTTCACCATACAACAACACAATGACAAAAGCATATGTCCAATCTCTGTAAGTTATTTAGAGGGCCATCAGTTATCAGGATTGTTATCTACAGTATCATGGTATGGCCTGCCCAGTCACTGCACCTAAATCCTATTTAACTTCTTTGGTATACACTGGATTGCAAGCTCAGAAAGAAACATCCAATCAGTGCCGGACATCTCTGGAAAGTTTCGCCAAAAGCATGGCAAGAGTATTTCAGCTGATTATTTGGAGACTGTTTGGAAGCCAAACGTTTGGATGCCAAGAGTGTGCACTGTATGCCAAGAGTGTGTAAAGTTGTTATTCATGCTGAGGGAGGATTTTTCAATAAAAATGAAGTTTAATATCTGTACATATTTAAATGTTCTTATTAAATTACCTAGTTTGTTGCATATAAACACAAGGATGATGCATGTGTTTCTCAAAAAGTATAATAAAATAGGTGTTTTCAAACCTTTAACAGGCCCTGACAAAGAAACTGAATAAAATAACAAAAAAAGTATAATTTTTGCGGTGTGTTTCTTATCAAAATCTAATTGAATCACATCGAATGTGTTCAGTGTTTCACTGCTGGTGCTTGAGATACTCATTAGCCTGTGTGTAATGTTGTAGCAGTACGTAACGTACAAAAAACACATACAAACTACCTGTTACCAGGATTAAATTAAAAGTTTCCCATATATAATAGCAAGCCATTCGGATTACGTGTTAAAGGATAACTGTGTATAGGACATTGTGTCTGACCATTTTGTATCTTATCGAACATTGAGAAACTTTATTGGTCTAAAAGTGGTATATACTGGTAACAGAAACTCGTTAAAATCTGTGTGTGAATTAATGAATATTAGATATCTGGAATCTACTCATTCCCTGGTGGTCTAGTGGTTAGGATGCGGCGCTCTCACCGCTGCGGCCCGGGTTCGATCCCCGGTCAGGAACCAACCCCAGCCATTAGGGTTGCACAAGCCTTAGTGCCGGTCCCAAGCCCGGATAAATGGGGAGGGTTGCGTTAGGTAGGGCAACCAGCGTAAAACCGTGCCAAATCAAACATGTGGATGGTCCGCTGTGGCGACCCCTAATGGGAGAAGCTGAAAGAAAGTTGAGATATCTGGTTACTCAGAAGATTAGCACGCTGCAAGCATTTTTCTGTATGACGGACGTAATATAAATGGCAGATTATTGCTTCAAAAGTAAAGTATGGCACAGATGCTTACAACAAAGATCTAATTTTATTCTGTGAGGAATAAAAACGTGTTTCTGTTTCTCGAGCAAGATTACATTATTCTCACATTCAAGGTATATTTGTGCCAAGACCAGAATTCTCTGGATATGCTCTGAAAATGAAATCTGAGTAGTGAACTCCAGCTAATGAACCTTACTGCACTGCCTTGTTTTACTCTCCTTGACTCTTGGAGTTGGTTTTTCTGCTCCCATGTCTTTTAGACCTGGTTAAAATGTAAAGTGTGACGACATTTTTGGGTACAGTGACATGAGCTACGGGGTTCACATACTTGCCTGTACATCTGGAGGATTAAAAGTCATCCCTGTATGTCTGGTTATTTCGTGTATAATAATTTCATACCATACTTGTCTCTCTGAAGTTGCATGGAGATGTTATACCTACAGACTTAGCTCTGTTCTTTTGTCTTAAACTTCCCACTGTCATTGTATTTGTTGTCATGAGCTGCATCTCAAATCAAAAAACCCTCCCATACATAATAACTGTCTAGAATAATAGAGAATATGCTATTTGAGTCACACCTTGAGTTTGTTAAGTCTGTTGCAGACATTGCATCACGTCGCACTGTTCTTCCTTACTATTTACATTGGCACTGCTCTACATGTATTATTTCTCAGAATTGACACTCCTGATTAACCTGGAATTAAACATGGCAGCCGTTCTTGTAGTTAAAAGCAATTATAAACATAGCCCCAGTGTTCTGGTGCCTGATGGTGTGTGTCATATACAAATGATGTGATTAAGCTGGAGTATCTTCATCTTGTATGCACCCTGAGTACTGGAGCAGAAGGTTAGCATTCTGACCTGACTGTTCCCAAGACACATTTGCCTGTCTACGATTTTTGACTTATTTTGATCTGGGACAAATAATGAAGGATAATTTTTTTGGTTCTGGGTGTACATTAATAGTAATGAAATTAGTTATTGACATTTGATGGGTATAAGGAAAATCTAGACTGAAAGAATAATTTCAGGTAAGATAAGAAAACATAATAAAATCAAATTGTAAATAGCATTTGATGTAAGAACGTATTAATAGTGTAGTGAGGCTGCCTAATACTCTAATATCCTTCTGTCAATACAGAAAAATCTGAATTATTATGTAAAAAAATGTATTACATTGTAAAAGAGTTTTTTGCCTTTGCATGGAAAACAAGGTCATTGTCATTCATTCCCATTTTGGATACATAGACATCCCCCTCACACTTACACTTGTTTAAAAATTGGATTCTAATATTTAAGATTCAGATTCAATTCCAATTATGTCTACAGAAAATAAGATCTTTGAAAATGGATTTAATCATCAATTTTGCACTTGCACTGTTTTGCATATCATGAGCATGGGGCAGCATGATTCTTGTCCCAGTGGGCTTCTAGTAGCGCTTGTTGCAGTTCCTATTTTGACCACATAGTGTAACAAAAATACCATTAATCTGCCTTACATATGAGCAACATTTAGAAATGTGACCAAAGCAATAGAACATTTATTATATCTGTCTACAAAACTGATTTTTATTAGAAATTCCTAGTCATAGAAAATAGATAATTAGTATTTCAGTTGAATGTGTGGAGGTCATGTTTGTTGAATAACTACAGTATACAGTAAGGACCTCTGTGTGCTGTGCTTTTGGGTTTGCTATATTGATATATTTGCTAGATCCTAAATCCTTTAGAAATGCGTAGTTTTGAGAATGTTTTGAGAATCAAGCAAAGGCTTGTAATTGGTGAGGGTACAGATGATCCAGACCTCCCCTAACCAGACCGCTTTCAATCCGAAGCCACTCTTTTTTTTGCACTGTTTATACCATACTGGCAAAACCAACATTACCTTAATTACAAAGTTCCCTGGGGATTTAAACATGTAATACGCTTTTGTTTTCTCCCTACTATAGCACATGCACACAATTACTGCTATAGTGATTCCAGGCAAAGGGCCTCATTAGTCTTGTGTGCCAGTCATGCAGCTTTCATTGGGAAGTGTAGAACATTTTTGTCACTACACAAAAATCTCACTTAAAAACACTTTTAAAGTTGTGAACTTGATCTTGAATTTAGAGACTATCTTTATTTCTAGAAAAGCTTAAGATCCTATGGGCTAGAAAATAATATCAGATGCTCTGTGAGCTGTGGGTGGAGTCTCTGAGGTAGGTTTTTTTAATATGATTAAGCATCACAATTGGTTTCCTAATTTGCACACAATATGCCCTAGTTTTTGCCTTCTAAAGCTGTTGAATAATAACACATGTTCCACAATGCAAGCGTGTGCTTGGTCAGATTAATGATATATTGTTAATTCCAAAACAACTTTAACTAAATCTAAGTATAAATAAAGGGAGCTGAATACAACCTTTAATAACTAGAAACTAGAAAATTTGCAGACTGTTGCAAATCCTTGACACTATAGACTTCCTGTGTAAGGATTTACAAAGAAGAACACACATTTGTATTTGTTGTATTTCCGCATTCGTGGTTTGTCTACTGTTTTTTTCTATTGTGTTGTTTTTTTGGATATTAAGGCACACTCTGGTAACATTTTATTAACTGTGTTGGCCGCAAAAACAAACCTGAAAGCACACACACTTGTCTTTGTCAGGATTATCTCACGAGTTTCTGCACCTGAATCAGATTCATTGCTCGTTAGTGCTTGTATATAGACTCACTCATGCGTTTTACACTTGTCCTCCATGGTTGTTGGTATTGTTTTGATCAGGTTTGCGATGTGGTTTTCTTGTTGTTTGTTTCATGGTATTTATTGCTTCTTTGTCCCTCAGTTTTTTTTCTCTAAACTCCTAAATCAATGATCTGCACTTGCCTTGTTACTTGACAGTCTTACTCTCCTTGTAAGGGCTCTTGATTGACATGATCATTATTGCAGCTAATTAATGCTATGCTTACACATCAGCTTAAATCTAAGTTTGAAAGGAAATCTTTTGGCTCTTTGAGTTTTTAAAGCGTTTTTTTGTGATGTTGATGAAGAACACACACACACACACACAGCCTGATGCTGTGTTTGCTGCTCCTTTGAGTCCAAGTGCAAGTTGCTCACCGGAATGAAAAAAAAAATGCACAGTTAGCATTAGCAAAGTGTGGAAATGATGTAAATGTGTGTGTGTGTAAATATGTGTGTCTGTGAGAGAAAGAGAGAGAGACAAATAAAGAAAAACTAAATGCGTGCTCTATTATTGTACTTTACTGAGTAAAAGTAATGTTCAGTGACTTTTATTTGTGTGTGTGTGTGTGTGTGTGTGTGTGTGTGTATATATATATATATATATATATTTCCCTCTACACTACAGGAAGTGCGACTAATCTTGCGAAGCCATTTACCTAACAATTTTGAAACATTACCTCCGTCTGAGCGTTTGGGATTTGATATACCAGTAAAGCACAGTAAAAGAAAACTGTGGTTAATAAATCAAGGCTTGAGATTTAGGACACAGCCTGTGTGTTGTTGTACTGATCTGCAGCAAAGTGACCCTGTACATAGCAGATGTTAGGCTTGACTGATATATTGTTTGGCCTAAAAAAAGCTATTATTAAACTTAAATGTGCAAACTGTTGTTATTGAAACAGGAACGTGTTGGAATGGAATAATAACTTCTGGTATGAGAAATTACTCAACACCTTCTGACAACCATGCAACTGTCACCCATTAAACAACCTTGAGGAGACTGATGGGAGCTTACATTACTCCTCAGCTCATGGAGAACTTCTGCTGCTGTACCATCCTTTCAAATTGTCCAACAGATCACTGGAACACACTCAGCCAACCTTACATTTATTAAACGCATTGCTTGAAGGGGATGAGAGATATTATCAAGGACACCTCCCATCCCATCGTTGACTGTTTGTATGTCTACCATCAGAAAAATACCACAAATCCCAATTGTTACAACAGTTTTTATTGAATTATTATTTGCACATATTGCCATTTGCTCTTTTGCATCTATTATTCCTAATTCAACCTGCTGTACCATCTTATTTGTTTGTTTTGACTAAATTGCTGTTTGCACTATGAGTATCATGTGGAGCAACTACTGTATTGCACCATAACCTTTTATTTCCTTGGATTTATGTGCTATTTGCACTACTGGTTGGTGACCATCTACAATACATTCTGTCTCTTTACTTGTACTCTGTTAGTGTCACTAAAGTTAACCTTACCAAGTTTTCAGCCATCTTGCTCAGCTCAGTGGTTAAGCTGCTGGACTTATGTTCAGAAGGTTTTGAGTTCAAATATTGGCACCACCAATCTACCACTGTTGCGCCCTTAAGCAAGGCATTTGAACTACAACATTGGATAAGTGGATATATCTATCGAATTACATAATTGTAAAAGACTTACCAATGTTCGTATATTTCACATATATTGTCAATGTCACTGTCAGTGTATGTTGACACTTAATTTCGTTATGAACGCTTATGTGACAAACAGAATTATAGAACTGAGCGAATATGCCTTCGAATTTGGCCGGATAAATACTGTATAAACTTTGGACTTAAAAAATGTCATACATGATTAAATTATTTAGAGAAGATGAAAAACAAGCATTTCAAATATTATTTCAGGTTCATGGAGAATGATGGAGCGGGTAATAATATTATGCAGTCAGGATCTGCTTGGTGACAGTGACAACAGCTTAGCGGGATGGTGGATTTTTATTTAAGTCTAACTAAGCATATCTCTGAATTTTGTGTATAGTTATTTAGTAAATCAGTCGTCCGGTGTCCACTTGGCTGTGTTTAATTGCTTATTTTTCTATTATTAATATTATCTACTGCTTGTTTAAAAAACTTACTTTCAGCTTCTCCCATTAGGGGTCGCCACAGCGGATCATCTGTATTCATGATCCGCATGTTCGATTTGGCATGTTTTTAGGCTGGATGCCCTTCGTAATGCAACCCTTCCCATTTATCCGGGCTTGGAAGCAGCCCTAAGAGTGCACTGGCTTGTGCAACCCTAATGGCTGGGGTTGGTTCCCTGACTGGGGATCAAACCCGGGCTGCAGCAGTGAGAGCGCCGCATCCTAACCACTAGACCAAATAATATCCCAAATTAACCATCATTTATTTTATTTAGGATTAAACAATCATCTTTGATAATCCATTGTTAATTTGTGTACTCTTTAAAAAAAAAAAAAAGGACCCAATATAATGCAATCCGAGTATAAATAAATGAGTGATAGACCATATAGACTAACGTTAGATTTGTCTGACCTTTATGAACATACTATTCCAAATGTAGTCCCTATTTGTTGTTATAACATCTACTCTTCTGTGAAGATTTTCCACTAGATTTTGGAGTGTGTATGTGGAATATTTGTGCTCATTCAGCCACCAGGGTTTTAGTAAAGTCTGCCACTGCTGTAGGGTGAGGAGGCCTAGGGTGCAGTCGGTTTTCCAATTCATACCAAAGGTGTTCAGTAGTGTGGAGGTCGAAGCCCTATCGCGGGCCACTCAAGATCTTCCGGTCCAACTCTTTTAAAGCGTATGTTCATGCTTGTTTGGTGCTCTGAGCAATTGTTATTCTGGAAAAGGTTTGGGTCTCCTAGTGAAAGGAAAATTGAATTTGATCCATCCAAAGACATCCAAAGACATCCTATACAATTGTGGGCCTCTAACTTTGTGGTAACAGTTTGGGGGCCGAACCACATATGGCTGGAACATTGTCTCGTTTTTACTGTGTACTGTATACCACTGTGTATAGTAGAAATGACAATAAAAGCCTCTTGACTTGACTTAACTTGACTTGACTTCATGTTTTGCGAATAGCTTTGTTTGATTTCCTTCACATGCCTATTGAGCAGCCTGTACTGATCTCTACGTGTAGCCTAGGCTCTGCAGTATGAGGATAAAACTGGCAGGGACACGAAATCTCAGTACATCGGCTCCAGGGGGCAACAATGACGTGTATGTAACTGTGGAGCTGCTTCCTATGTCCTCCTGTTCTGGAAGGTTCCTTAGCATGCAGGTTTTTTGGGTTCCTGCCTTTACCAGATGCCCTATTCTTGTTTTAGTATGTATACGCTTGTGCATGTGTGTGTGTGTGTGTGTGTCGTGTTTAATCACACAGCTGACAAATTTGGAGTGCACTAAAGTAATCTTGCGATACTCAGGACAATAACGCACCTAAATTCCTCCTGCTTGGCAGACGTCTTTTTTTTTAAAACTGCAATAACTTTCACCTGAACATCTTTCTGTGCTCCCGTCACGGCCACCTCTGATTTATGCGCTTCTCAGTAACGCCTTTGACACGATTTGAAATATCGCGGCATCTGCAGGGAGAAGCCGAGCTTACGGCAGCACCTCGAGTTGTCACACACATACACACACCTGTCACTCACCCCTGTTCCCTATTCCCTGTTCACTATCTTTTATTAGCTTTCTGCCTTTCGAGGCTGCAGGCTTTCCAAATTATTGATTGGATGGGACTTGTCCCTTCTGGTAGTGTCATATTTCCAGATTTGAGACAGTTTATTAGTCACATGTGGGCAAACCTGACTCGAAAGGAAAAAAAACAATCTTTCTTGAAAACGCCTGTGTTCCATCGTTTTATATTTTACTCATTGTGTAGCTTTAATATATATATAGTATAGTCGTAAATATAGTGTTCATACCAACAGTCAGAATGTGGTATTATTATTATTATTATTATTATTATTATTATTATTATTATTATTATTATTTGTTCATAACAGTAAGAATATATTATTATTATTATTATTATTATTATTATTATTATTATTATTATGTGTACTCTTGTAATTCAAATCGCAGGCTAATATTAATATTAACACACCTTTCTTGTTCTAATCGTTGTTAATTATCTTATATAGTATAGTCGTAAATATAGTGTTCATACCAACAGTCAGAATGTGGTATTATTATTATTATTATTATTATTATTATTATTATTATTATTATTATTATTTGTACTCTTGTAATTCAAATCGCAGGCTAATATTAATATTAACACACCTTTCTTGTTCTAATACATTGTTAATTCTCTTCTTTTCTCTTCTCTTCTCTTCTCTTCTCTTCTCTTCTCTTCTCTTCTCTTCATTTTTTTTATTTATATAGCGCTTTTAACAATGAACATTGTCTCAAAGCAGCCTTACACAGTTTCCTTCTCTTCTCTTCTCTTCTCTTCTCTTCTCTTCTCTTCTCTTGTCTTCCTTTTGCAGTTGAAGTTATAAATGGTTAAAGCGCACGTCATTCATTAGTGGTTTAATTATGGGAAGTATTCAAAAATTGCTGTGGTATATATCAGGATGCCAAATCATGTTTTCTTCCTTACACAACTACTATGATAAGATAAGTTTATTCAGTATGACTTTATGTACTGCAAACAAGTAAAACTACACCATCTATCTAATTAGGGTATGTTTTCAGAAATGACATGTTGGTTTGGTTAAAAAAAAAGAAAAACTAACTCTGTCTGCTCATTTTATTACCGAAAAATGATACAACCTGAAACATTTGATACGCTGAAAGGTTAACAATATGATTAGGTGTTCATTCCGGCCATGTTAGTGCACAGAGAATGCGGATCATTACTCAAATTGTCATTCGTCCTCACTGTAGTGTTCCTGTTGCCCCCCCAGTGGGCTCTCTTTTAATTTCACCTTGATTGCTTTTCACTTCGTTTTTTTGTTTTTGCACACGCACACGTTCGGGCAATTTATTCCCTCTGTGAAGTGTGGGCACTAATGCAGCAACGTTTCTCCACCCACTCCTGCATTTTTTTTATTTTTTTAGATTTAGGCACTCAAGGGCACATCTCTTGTACCCATAATATGTATTCCAGAAACGACGCATATGGTACATATGGTACTGGAATCAGATGTACAGTAGTAGTCCTCAAGGCCTTGTTATGTTTAATACAAGTTATTGATATAATGCTGAGGTCATGATAAATCATGTGACAAAAAATAGTTATTTAGAGGGAGAACGTTTTCATTAAATTTTAGAAAGGATATGTGTAGTTTAGATATGGGGTGTACTAATAATACATCTGTTACTCTAGTCGTACTAACTAGCATAAAAGCTTTAATATGTATATGTATATTTATTGTATATTTATCCTATAAAATCATTTTAGATCATTTTTTGTCCAATAAATTTAAATATATATCACACACATACCACACCTCAGTTATACGTATTTTTTACATACATTTTCCACTCCTGAGTGACATCTGTGAGCTCAAGGATGGCATTATGCATTTTCCAGAGTCTTACAATTGAAGAAAATATATATAAAAATGAGCTTTTGAGGTTTAATGCATCTGGATTGATGGGATTTGAACTCATGACTTTCCAATCAGAAATGTAATGTTTGTGCTACTACTTCCTATCACTCAACAGCACGTCTGAACAATGATGTAGCTTTAATAAATGGACATTCGCTGCCACTCAGATGAGGATAGGTTCCCTTTTGGATCTGGGTTCTTTCAAGGTTTCTTTCTCATACCATCTGAGGGAGGTTTTCCTTGTCCCCATAAGGAGCAAACTTATAGGCACTAAACTTGTACTTCTTTTATAAAATTCAAAACCTCTTTATAAAGCTGATTTGAGACATTGTTTTTTTTGTTAAAAGCGTTATAAAAATATAAATGTAATCGTAATGTATCTTCTTATATATGCACTCATCTGAGTGTTGACATTTATTCAAAAAGATTTCATTTGCTAGCTACATGTGTCATATTAAAGCATGGGTGAGCCTCCCTATCCCAGTCAGTAGCTGTGTTAGTATTGGGGAGCTCTGAATGTTGGGTGGAATTGAAAGTGTGCATCCTGACTGAATTGACAGACGTTTGACAGTCAGCACACTGGACCCTTCAGTCCTGATGACGCTTATCAGTTGTTTCATAACTGATTAATGTGAAGTTCCTGAACTGGTGCTTGTGCAGTAACTGATCATACAGTATATGGAATGACATTAGAGATTCTACTAGAAATAATTTGAATGGTCTGTTTGTAGATTCTAATTTGAGTATAATCTGTGATATGATGTGTATACTGACACCAGGAGGGAGGTCCATTACTGATGCTCATTTAGAGTGAATGATGGGGAAAGAGTAAGGGGTGAAAATGTTTGTGTTTTCCAAATAGAGTCAACTAGAAAAAATTCATAAGTGAATATCCTCAGGGTGTGCTAGACCTGCAGGCAGGCTGAGAGCACTTACTGAAGCAATTCACACTCACACACTCACCTTTGTGCCCCACACACATACACACACACACACACACACACACACACACACACGTTGTGTTGCTCCTTTGCTGACACGTTCTTTCTAGTCAACACGAGAACTTGCTCATCATGCAGGCTGACAGAAGCCAAGAGTGCACACAAACACGTTATACACACACACAAACACGCACGCACACACACACACACACACACACACACACACACACACAAAATATTCAGACATCATTCTGCTGTGGCAGCGGTTTGGATTTGTGAATGGAGCAAGGCTTAGTGTCCTGCATCGACTGCATAATGTATGAGGCAGGCCTCTGAAACACACTAAGACACACACACACACACACACACACACACATACACACAGCAATCTGTCAGATCTGATTTCAGAGCATTTCAGTCACAGTAAAAGGCAAGCATGCAAAAAAAATTCAACCCTATCAGAAAATGTATCAGAAATGCTTGAGTGCCTCCAACACACCACTCTGATCAAATACAGTTCACTGGAGCCTCATTTGTATAATTCTATCAAACTACAGACTGGAGTGTGGGAACTGAGCTATAGAAATAAAATTACAGTAGTTATAATAACACAACCTAAACTGCCATTTAATTTATTGAGTATAGCACATTCAAAAGTTTTGGTTAAGTCAAAGCAAAGGTACATAAAACCATCATATTTATCAGATCACATGAGTTTTAATAATGAATTTATAAAATTTGGTATGTACATGAGAGCTGATTTTACTTAATAGATATTTAGAATATGCACTTTGTGATTTCTGACTTTGGCTTTCTTCATTTCCGCAGGAAAAGAAGCCCTTCGGCAACTAGGGAGCCAAATCCAAACTACCAAAGGGAGGAACGTCCATCGCACTATGCTCCAGGACAAGGTGGCATGCCACGATCACCATCCGACTACGGTCGCCCGTACGAGGACGCCCAGTCAGCTCGGGCCTCCTATCGTGCTCGACGTGGTGCCTGGCACTCCCAGGAGGAGCCGCACCCTCCTGAGCCAGGCTTGGTCCCCGAGCGCGATCTCCATCACCCGGACGAGTGCCACACACGCTATCGGAGTGACCCAAACCTGGCACGGTACCCAGTGAAGCCACAGCCATACGAGGAACAGATGCGAATGCATGCCGAGATGTCCCGTTTCCGCCACGAGCGGCGCCACAGCGACGTCTCACTGGCCTGCACCGAAGCCGAAGAACGGCCCGGTGCCTGGCGTTATGGCCCTGTCCACTCCCACGGCCCTTCCTATGGACACCGGGTCTCTAATCCAGGCCCACGGGACAAGACGGAAAACCTGCTGCGCAATGACTCGCTTAGTTCGGACCAGTCCGAGTCTGTGCGTCCACCACCACCCAGACCTCATAAAAGCAAGCGAGGAGGTAAAGCAAGGCGGGCCTCGCTGAGCAGCTCGGACGAAGAGCTTCCCACTACGCCCGAGTACACCAGTTGCGAGGACGTGGAGATTGAGAGCGAGTCGGTCAGTGAGAAGGGTAAGGTGCTATTTACAACCCACCGATAGACTCTTAGCTTCTTCTTTTTCTTTTGAAGTCAGTTTCATCATTTTTTTAAATCTCGTTGCATATTAGCATAAATAATAGTATGCGGAAAAGCATAGATTCTAATATAATTTTAACCTTTTTAAATTAAATTTTTTAAATAAAAGTTTTTACATGAATTATGAATACTTTAATGACATGTAGCATAATAAACTTCTGTTTCTGTTCATTTCTGTTTAGTATTTAATATTTAAAAAAGCATTTGTAAAAAATATTGATTATTAACCTGCCATATACACAACACTAGCAACTTATAAAACTAGCTACATATTTGCTAATAACAGTTGATTAGTAAAAGCTTGCAAAGAGTTTTTGCTTTCAAATTTGAGCTAGTGAGGTTTTGTACTTCACAACAAATCCATGCTAGCCAGTAAAGGGTAGCATGCGAAGAGAAGATGCTAAATGCTCTTTGTTAGGTGTCACCCATTATTAGCCTTGTTTTCTTTGCCAAGTGAAATGATTCTCTGGCTACAGATACTAGATATTATTACTTCTTGCTTTTGTGTTTATAATAAATGCTACAATTACCAGAATAAAAAAAAAAAAATCCACATATTATACTTAACTTTTTTTTTTGCAGTGGAAAGCTATGATTGGTTTTTTTCCCCTTCAAGACACTTTCAGAGTGTGAGTGTGAAAGCACTATGGGTGTTTGAGAGGGTGTGAGAGGGTACACTGGAGTGTGTGTGTGTGTGTGTGTGTGTGTGTGTGTGTGTGTGTGTGTGTGCCCATGTGTATGTGTGTTCTTACGAAGAAGCACGCATGTATTTCCATTACTATTCTATTACCCTCATGTGTCTTTCACTGTTTTTGTACATATGTAAAGTATATATGGGCAAAAGTATTGGGACACCTGACTTTTCGAGCCATATGTGGTTCTTCTCCAAACTGTAACCACAAAGTTGAAGGCAAACAATTATATAGGATGTTTTTGGATGCTGTAGCATTAGATTTTCTCACATCTAATCGAAAAGACCCAAACCTGTTCCAGCATGACATTGCTCCTGTGCACAGCTGCATAAAGATGTGTGTTACATGTGATTG
The DNA here is from genome assembly GCA_024362625.1 of Silurus asotus. Classification (NCBI taxonomy): domain Eukaryota; kingdom Metazoa; phylum Chordata; class Actinopteri; order Siluriformes; family Siluridae; genus Silurus; species Silurus asotus. Next base: position 4,861,556 of record MU564352.1, on the reverse strand, counting down.
CATGGAAGATCTTGAGAATGAATTGGAACACTGACTGCACCCCAGGGCTCCTCATCCTAAATCTGTACCTGACTTTACTAACACCCTTGGGGGGGAAAAAGAGCACAAATCTCCAGAAACACACTCCAAAATCCACTGAAACATCTTCCCAGAAGAGTGGAGGTTATTATAACAGAAAAAGGGAACTGAATGTGGATTGGGAGGATATGAATCTTATGGTCAGGTGTCCACAAACATTTGCCTATACTTTGTGTGTGTGTGTGTGTGTGTGTGTGTGGGTGTGTGTTTGTCTGTGTGTGTGTCTGAGTGTGTGTGATTGCTCCTTCTCCTATGACATGGATTACAGCACCCCGGTAGCTTCTGATCTCATAGTTCAATCTGGTTTTAATGGACTGTGTTACATAACTGAGAAAGGAAGAAAAAAAAACCCAGACAGAGGAAAGTAGAGATAGAGAAAAAAAACAGAGTAGAGATCACCGTATTCTGCTAATAAAAATGGATTGTTCCTGAGAAGAAGCACCCCAGTGACCATACTATTTCCAGTCAGGCAGTGAGAAAGGCAGCCTGGGGGTCTTTACAGCTCTTAGCAGCGTCATCACATCTGTACATTAATTAAAGTAGGTATATGAATGGTAATTAAACTTCAGAGGTTAATTACTCCAGTCCTCGCCAGAATTCACCCGCAGACCTCTGAGCAATTAGTGTTATGTTTATGATGATCGGGTTTTCTACATAACTCATACTTTTTTAGGCCTGACAGTTTAAATTGTTAATGTTTATAATTTTTATTTATTTGTAAATTCTGTATGGGTTTTAATGGAAATGTTCTAATAGTTCTGAGTTGGGATAACTTTGCGAAATATGAAGACTGAAAAATGCTTTTATTGCACTACCACGAGTGCAGCTATACTGAATATCAGCGCAGTTGTGATTCGCCATATTGCATGATTGTAAGTGTTGTATTTATTTATTTGTTTTTTATATATAAACAGTTATACAGAGTAATACAGAGTGACATTTGGGGCCCAAAAATGGCCATATGTTCAGTTAATTTTTTCTCCGTTAGCGAAAATAGATCTCACAGGAGACACACTGGCTTGTTAGCCAGGTCCTGCTGATTTGTCCATTTCTATTGAAGGTGCTTCTGGTTAAATTAGCATCCCTTCTGCCATTTTATCTGACCAGCTTTTATATTTAAATGGAATGTATTGCCACATGCTTTGATGTGATCTCTACTCTAATCACATCTCAAGGTGCTTGGGCTGAGCTAGTTAGCAAGCCACGAGATGACGAGCACCGTGTTAATGTAAACCTAAAGTTTTGCAGCTGAACTTGTAAATGGCACTGGGCTCCACAAAAGTCAAATGAGTTTATGAAGCAGACTAGATGAAATTGTGCAGGACTAGGCAGTGAGACAGACAGAGAGAAAAAGAGAGAGAGGTCTAGTCATCTTTCCTTATATAACTGTTCTGAGCACAAAGAAGACAAGGCAGGCCTACATTATTGATGCCCGAGATTTCCAGGTCTTGGAGGAATTGCAGCTTTCTCTGAAGGTCAGACGTTTTTTTAAGGAAGAGGAGGAAACTTCAGGCTAGATAAGGCTGCCTGTCCTGTCGCGTTTATCAGATTTGAGGGATGAAAGGAGCGATGTTAGAGGAAGAGATCGCAGACATTTGAAAAATCATCGAGTTTTTTGAATAGAGGATTGCACATTCTTTACTGAATAATAAATACGAAAATGTTACTTGCAGTTAAATGCATTTATTGCTTTTGTATATCTACATGCATTTTTAGCAGCATACTGTACACTTAGCAAGTAGCAACAAAACAGCACATTGAAGCCATTTGGCTTGTACAATTTGTAATTTAATAAGTAAATGTGCATGGTGTTTTGCTGTCCGATTGGCAGGTTTGAGGAATAAAATAATTCCTATAATTAAAAAAAAAAAAAAAAAACTTTCATTATAAATTTGAGGAAAACTTTTTTCCTTTCAAAGCTGAAACTTGATTCATTCTCATCTACGTTACAAGCCATTTCAGCTTAAACTCTTCTACGATTCTGTTTTTTAGATCTGAACTTGAGAACAATGAGCATATGCTAAAGCTCAAATTAAATACTGCTGCTTCTTTTTACAAAGAAAATGATTTCCAATAAAGGGTTTTATTTAGATCAGAGCCTTCGTGTTAAGTCACAGATTTTTACAAGTAAAAAAAAATTGCAATAATTACAATAAATGAAAAATAGAATGAAAAAAATTTAATAAACTGCTGCATTTGTAAAATTTAGGTTTTGTTTTGACATTTTTGTCTGTGTCCATGTGAGTTTTCTGTGGGGTTCTTTAATTTCTCTCCCAGGAAGACTCGTAGCAGAAAACCTACTGCTTTTTTTCTCCCCTTTGTTAAATATCATTGTTACTATGGAAACAACATTTGCATTATATAATAATAAATTCGCCTAGTGTTTTCATAAACTTTAAATTCATAAACCAACCACTTCTAACCATTCAGCTTTGAGAATTTAACAGAGATTAGGTAAATTAGAAAATGTTTTGAGTCTGCAAATCACAAATTTAACATCTCGAGTAATTTACTGGATGGAAAAATATAAATTTTATACATGATCTCTAAACGTAGCTATACATTACTTTTAAGATTTGGCAATAAAAGTGCAATAAAAAAAAAGTTTGTCTCAAGAAATACGAGGAACTGTGGGCTGATCACACCCCCTCTGTGGCTGCATAAAAAATCCTTTTAATGAGATGTAGTCTTGGTGTGTGACTAAAAAAGCTTTTGGTTTTCCTCCATATTATTCAAGTAGCAAAAAAACAGAAGACTCTGCAGGAGGAGAAAAAGCGGACTTGCAAAAGCAGACACGGCTCATTAGGACTTTCCAGGCTCCGATTCACGATTTAGGACACAAAGTGCTAAATGTGTAGCGGTGTATACTTGTGAGGCAAATCAAAATAAAAAAAATGCAGATTCCTATCTTGGAAAATAGAAAAAATTTACATTGGACATATTCTATGCAACACAACTCACAGTATGCTTTTTAAGTGATTTTGTGTTTATAAATATTACATATATTACAGTCGAAAACAGATTTATCCCTTAGATATATATATATATATATATATACATACACACTATATGGACAAACATTTAGGGACACCTGACCATAAGATTTGTATGTCATTCCATTGTTGCATAAATATATTCACTGCTTTTAAAATATTTAAAACTACTATTTTCATATAAATAACTAATGTCATTCTTTTAATTCTTTTTTTTTTATTGTTATAAACATTATACTAATGATTTTATTACTCATTTAGCAACATCACAAGCTATGGCTAGAATAAATGAAGTTAAGAATCTGTTTAGATTGACTCACAATTGTATTAGCTGAAACACTTTAATTAATAATAAATAAATACATGAAGAAAAACTACATACATACATACATACATACATACATACATACATACATTCATACTGTACATAAATGGCTACATTAACAAAATACTATAACAAGTCCTTGCAGACAACTATCATCTAACTAAACTAGTTTGCTGTCTAGATCTGACTTGATTAATAGACAAATTTAGGTGAAATAAAATTTGTAATTAAACCTGGTAATGCAAAGGTTGTTTGTCTTTTGTGTTTCTCAGGAAAACTTTATTGTATGCAGTCACAGTTAAAGTGAGAAAGTGGGACGTCACATTCTTTACTGGAGAAGATACTCAAAATAGACAAGTTGTTATGCAAGGAGTAACTCAGAGGACTGCGCTGTTGTACTAAAATAACGAAGTGCTTTGGGGTGATGTCACACAACTCTGTTGTGTATTATTTGCATATATGTAACAGCAAAGTACAAAATGAACAATCCCATTATTTTCAGTGCAGTTTTTAACCATTAATAGTTAGAATTGCAGGGCATATGCTAGACAAGCTAGTTCTCATGCTAGTTCCTGTTATCGTTTGCATTTTTGCTACATAGTTTCTCTCTCTCTTTCTCTCTCCCTCTCTCTCTCTTTCTCTCTCTCTCTCTCTCTCTCTCTCTCAGCTTGTAATTTTACCAATCACTCTGAAAGCTCGAACTGCTTGGCACTCTCTTGGAAACTTTACTAAAAAACAAGATCGTTACAAAGTGCTGACACTTACGATTCCTTTCATAACAACCTCGACTTTACCACATAATTTTTTTTCTTTCTTTTAAACAAGACCACAACAAATCCTTGTATTATTAGGTGTATACCTCGTTGAGATTCCTTTAGAACCTCTAGACAACATTATTATTTACTTGGAGTTTACGTTATTGTCCAAAATAATGCCTGGGCCATACTGATATACAGAAACAAACCTTCTGACCACTCAGATTCAAGCTTTAAACCAAATTAGGGTATACTTTTAGCTATAACATACTGTTACTGTGACTGTGTCACAAATGACCTACAATACACTATAGTCTTACATTATTAATTACGTGTTTTATACATTTTAGAAGGGTAGCATCAGCTCAAATGTTTTTTATGCACACTATTTGTAGTACAAAATAGAGTAGAATGGGTAAATACTAAGATGCTTTACTAATTGCAAGCTTATTCCTTATGCTAGACCATAGTGTAGCATAGTGTGAGTAGTGCACTTATTCACCTGAAGAAACACAAAAGACAAATGCCTTTAACGGAGCTTTGACATCGTTTGTCATTGTAAAAATAAAAACGTGTTATACGTAACAATATTTCTAAAATTCAAACATTAGAACATTTTAGTATTTTCCCTTGCAACTGGCAACCTGATTGGTCAAGAGACAACAAAGGAGGTTGAAAAGCTAAATTTATTCTTACATTTTTTATTTCTTTTTAATCTCTAACCGCTAGACTTTTTGAGTAAGATCTAATGATCAAAGCCAAAAAATACAGTCACTGCTGTACATTTCTATGCAGCTAACATCATGACAGCTCTAGTTCTAAATTTGAAAAAATTACCATATTTCAGTCAGATTTGTATGCATTTAATCATATTTCTAGGTTGATCTAGGTTCTCTCTAATTTAAAAGCAACCCAATCCATGCCAGCTATTCCTTCACCTTGGAATCTGATTTGTCAACATTTATTTATATTTTTTTATTTTCACCAAGCATGCCTCCAATTTAGTGTTTGAAATATTGCCATTAAATATTTCCAGCCTGTTGTACAGTATTTATGCTTGACCACATTTACATTTCCACACAGAGCGACTTTAGGAATCCTAACTACCTCAATATTTACGTTTTATTTTAAGTTGACATGTTGACTCGCCCTGTAATATTTCAGTCCCTGCCGCAACACCCGACGTGTGTTCGGCATTGAAGGAAAGTAGTCCAGCCAAGAGGAAGTCCTGTTATCTGTACTTGTTATCTGTATTTAGATAATAAACATGTTCTGCGTGCTGTCGCCTCACGTTTGACGCCCCGCCACACATAGTAAAAAAAACAGCGTCAATAATTAATGATCCAATTAATAGTTTACACAGGCTTTTTTATTGAGTTGTCAGGGTGATGGAGAGCCTGGAGACGGAAAAACCTCCGAACTGATTCAGCACTTTAGCCTCCCACTGAGAGGGGGCGAGAAAGAGAGGGAAGGAATAAGAAAAAAAAAAAAAACAGACAACAAAGCTACAGATAAGCAATAAAGCAAAAATATATATATTTTCTCAAAAATATGCAAATAAGGGAACATCACAAATAAAAACAATTGGAAGATTCATGTAGCATGTGTGGTCCAATGTTTATTTATTTCCTCATTAATTCCAGTTAGCATTCAGTTTCCCTCTACTGTTTGACACACTAACATTAAACAAGAATAGAGACATTAGGGAGAAGCTTGAAAGGAAACGGTGGAAAATTCTGTGAGTGTATGTAGCTATTACAGATATCTGGTTTTGCTCATCTACCAGAAAAGCTAGCTTGAAGCTAAGCGCAACACGTGTTTTCCCAGTGTTTATCAGTTGCATGTATCAGTTGCTTCAACAACAAACTATGAGCAGCACAATCTTGTGTGGACCCAGGGTAAGGGCAGAGGACAGGGATGAAATAAAATGGAAGATAATCACACAAAACAAGCTGTGAACAACCATGAACATATAACCTCCAATGCCATATTAGTTCTTCTTGTGATTGTCATGTGTATGTATAAAAGGATGCATGTCTAATGAAACTCAAGAAGCTCAGTTATTCCAAAAGTTTCTTTTCAAAGCGTCTTTTTAATGTTGCCTTTTTGACAGAGTTTCTTGGTTAGAGTTCACAGTGAGGTTTCATCCCAAATGACCAGATCTGCAAATCCAGACTTAGTTATTAAGTTATTAAGCATGAAGTTGAAAAGGTCTAGTTTGAGTTCAGGTCGTTCGCTTTGGGACGGCTGATTTTATTCCTGAAATAGTCCCGAGAGCAAAGCAAATACCAAAGGTTAATGAATGAATGAATCAATAAATGAATGAACGAATGCACGAATTAATAAATAAAGACCCTCTTTTATTATACTTTTATCCTGTGACTGAATAAGTGACACATAAGCATAGCTGCTTTCCTCTCTAAGTTGAATTAAAGGAATTATTTGGGCTTGTTCAATCGAATCGAATCGAATCGAAACGATCTTTACTCATAATGAAAACTAAAAAGGAAACTTGTTCATTTATCATAGAAGTATAAAAGCAGGTTATTTATTTTTATTTTTATGCAAATTTAAATGTGGAAACATTATACTGTAACAATAAAGGCTTTTATTCGCTGGCTCAGCTGGTAGTCATGATTACATAGGAATATGTGAGGTGTTTGTTAAAGTATTTTACATTGTAAAAACAAAAACAAACTTTCGGTGTGTAAGTGTATGCACGCGCACTGTATAGACAAAAGTATTGGGACACCTGACTTACCTGACCTTACTTTTTTTTTTTCGCAAACTGCTATCACAAAATTGGAGGCACACAAATGTATAGATTGTGTTTGGATGTGGTAGCATCTAATTTGTCCTTTGCTTGAACTAGGAGACCCAAATCTGTTCCAGCATGACAATGCCCTTGTGCACAAAGCATGCTTTATGATGATATGCTTTACATGGATTAGGGTGAAAGTTCTTGCGTGGCCGGCTCTGACTTTAACTCTGACTTGAAATGGAATGCTGACTGCACCCCAGGCGTCACCTTAACTACATCAGTACGTGACTTTACTAACACTCTTGTGGCTGAATGAGCACAAATCTCAAGAAGCACACTCTAAAATCTAGTGGAACATCTTAGAAAAGTGAAGGATAATATTAGTCTAAATGTAGAATGATCCAAATAATAATGCACAATTATAACCAGTTCACAAAACAAGGCTTCATGTCATACTGAATGATAAAATTTTGTATCAAAGAATTAAGAAAACATTATAGTTAAAAAAAACCTAATTAAAGTAAGAGCTAAAAGTAAAAGACTACATTAATAAAACAATTGTCAGACAGAGGTGGAGATAAACAGGAAGTAGAGAAAAACCTACGCTATTACATGATTTTAATGCGTTTTGCGGAGGCGATGAACCACATGCCACAAAGTGGACATTTAGCAGTGCGGCATATGACTGAATAAAAATAACCATAAATAATGCTAGTTGTTTTATATACAGGACCTTAAATCTGGAATACTGCACCTCGAAATCATACACACATATTTACATATATTATTTCAATGAAAATAATTCTAATGAATACTTATTAAAAAGAAAAAGTGAAGGTGTGTGTGTGTGTGTGTGTGTGTGTGTGTGTGTGTGTTTGAATTATATGCATTTGTGTCATGTCTCTACTAAGAATTAAGCTGTTGGTGTTAACTCCTTGTGCCGTTATTCTCATTTTACCGTTATGTTCTTTAGTTCATCAAATGTATTCTATCCATCAGCCCAGTAATCAAAATCACTATATTTACCATATCATGTCATTACAAAAATCATTCATTCAGCTCAGTAAGGTCATTTGAAAATGTTTAGAATCATGTCTCACTTTGTATGCAGCTGTAATTGTTTGTTACTATGGTTACAATTGTTTTGTTGCATTCATTTAGAGCGATGATTAAACTAACAAGCTATTTGTGCACTCGACGGTTTTGTAGGCACACCTTCCAGCCAATCAGATTAGAGAATTTAGACAGATCCTGGTTTAACACAAGATAAAACTCGACAAAAAAAAACTTCGAGGGGAAATTGAGAGGTTGCATAGCAAACTACTGAAGATCAGACAATCATTTCTGAGGTTGACGTTCCGTTGCTCCTCACAGAGCTTAAATAACGTTGTGTTGGCTGATTTCCATTTCAAGCTCAAGATTGTATCGATACATATACATTGAGCTAGCTAACTAGGTCCCCAGACGTTATTCCTCACCTTAGCTACAGCGGGGGTTTACCAGGAACCAAATCGCAGGACTGGGCATCACAATTGAGCATGTGGTTGCCTGGATAGCTAATGAATTTATATAATTTGTGGGGAAATGTGATAAAATCTTAGGAAGCATTTAATGTTTTGGGTCGAAAAACGCTGGTGCGTTTGTTAATTATGTGTGAAGCTTATGAATGTAGAGTTAAAGGTACCTGTGTGTGTGTGTTTATGTGTCCGTGTGTGTGTGTGTACTGAAAGTGTGAATCATGTGTGCCTTTTGTTGCTGTTTTTCTTTTTCCTCACTTCATGCACTGTGCTCTCTGCTGCTGTCCGCTGGTGTGTGTGTGTGTGTGTGTGTGTGTGTGTGTGTGTGTGTGTGTGTGTGGGCACTCACAGGAGATATAGATGGCCACTGGTGGGATCAGGCGACGTGGCATAGCAGCGATACCTCCTCTATGTCACTGGTGAGCCAAGTGGAGCCCAGACCCTCTCCTTCCCTCTTTCTCTCTTTCTCTCTCTCTCTCTTTCTCTATCTCTCTCTCTCTCGTCATATCATGATTTCGTTTGGTTTATGTTCACCTCTGCATGTCTTTTTTTTTTTTTTTTCCTTTCCGCATTTCTTTATCCCTCGCCTGTAGGGGACAGTCAAAGGGGAAAAAGAGAAACTATTGAGCAGGCACACATCTTATCAGAGGGCCAAAAGAAAATGGTGCGCTTTTGGGGCCACTCGTTGGAAGAGGATGCCGAGTGGGGCGAGCCGCAGGTTAAAGACTCGGGCGTTGACACATGCAGTAGCACAACGCTAAATGAGGAGCATAGCCATAGCGAGAAGGTACCGGCACCTGTTCCAGCCTGCAAACTCTCTCTCTCTGGAAATCTTGAGTTTGTTCTTTTTGTTTTTAGTTCTTTCTTTCCTTTTTTCTTTTTTTTTATTTTTTTTTGCTTGTCTTTTTCTTTGCTTTCTCATCCGGCTTTTAGTTAATTTGATTGATTTCATGAATGCTTCGAGTTTTCATGTGTGTGTGTCAGTGTGTAATGGTGTTGGATTTGCTTTACTTTGTAGACTATTCCTTATTTTTCCAATTTAATAAAAATATTTTATTGATTATGTTCTTATAGTATTTAATTATTATTATAATTTTTTTGTCATACCATTTTTTTGGGGGGCGGGTGGGTAGGGGGTTGACTCTTTTGCTTGCTTTGTGATATTTGTGGCTTTTGTAGCTGCAGCTGGTTGGCTGATCGTGCCGTAGTCTACCACGTCCCGAGCTCGAATGTTACAGGAGCATCGCTAACACCTTGTATCTCTAGGTGCATGTCCTCCCAAACCTTCTGTCATTTCCTGTTGTGTTGGTGCCACATGGTAACCTTTCCTGTTCCTGTTTCTCTGCAGTAGCGTGCCTTCCTCACTGCCTACACCCGCACCTACAACCATGATATATCTCTCTGTATACACTTCCTCTAAAAACCCGGCCACCGAAGTGCCATAAAGACACTTAAACAAATCTGTGAACAACCTGATGGGCCTGAAAGGAACGGGGTGGGAGATCGTGTTTTTCATTTTTCCCTTTCACTGTCACATACGATTATTTTTTTTATTTGCGTACAATTCCCATTGGTGCTACTTCGTGTAATTATTATAATGAATTATTCTTACTATTATTTTATCATTTGATATATTTTTATGATTTTGTTTCAGGGGTGGGGCTTGTGCTCTCCGTCTCACTCGCTGTGACGTTTTGTGCCCTTGTCTTTGGACTCAAATTATTTTTTTTTTGTTCGTTTGCTGTATCACTTGTGGTATTTGTGCTTTGTGCTCTTTTTTTTTTTTTTTTTGCATGTTTAATCATATGATCACACAAACTCTGGACACGCCCAGTTTCTGTAATGATATTATTAATGAAAAAGTGATTGATCATTATACAGTCAGCTTTAATGCGATATTTCAATTGACATTGATCATTGAAGGTTTTAATCTTTTTATTTTGTATTTTTTTATTATTTTTTAAACAGAGCTTATGTGATCACTCAGTGTGCCAAAAGCGAACGCTCCTTCTCCACCCTTACCTTCCTCTCTAGCTGTCATAATAAACTTGATCTAAAGGTCATGCCTTTAAACAGTATATTTATTTTTTTAAACCCTGGCCTTGACCTCGTAGCACCCTGTCACGTGGCAGCCATCCAAAGACGGAGACCGTCTCATCGGCCGCATTTTGCTCAACAAGCGACTCAAGGATGGGAGCGTTCCTCGTGACTCTGGAGCTCTTCTCGGGCTTAAAGTGAGTGATTTCATTAAACCCCGGTTGTTTCAACGTAAGATTTTTCATTCAAACGAATAATTTGCTTGACAACTATCCAGTTCTATAGCCACTCAATCAGCTTTAAAATGTATAGAGAAATTCGTTTTAATAACCGTTGGATGGAGTCACATGACCTGAGACCAGAGATAGAACTTTTTGGATGGACATCCTTCCTGTAAAAGCATATACGAGAATCATATTCATGCTTAAACATGATTACAGTCCCAGACCGCTCAAAGCTAGACGTTACGTAAAGCAATTTCCATTCAGCAGACTCTGTAATTTCTTTATAAAAACATATTTTGTCTATGGGATACTCTGAGAAAGAAAGTGGGACCAGAAACAAAACGAAGGATCTTTAACTTTTTAGCTATAGTCCAAAGATTTGTATATATTTATTATTTGATAAATTCTCGATTTCGTGTTGTACATTCAAAAGTCAAGCATTGATTACTATAAATAAGTTATTACATTTACAAGTTTAAATCTAAGGGAGTTTTTCCTTGCCACAGTCATCAGGGATAAATGCACACATTTCACCTTAACTGTTAAAATCTGTAAAGCTGCTTTGAGACAATGTCTGGTCTAAAAAGCGCTATAGAAATAAACTTGACTTGAAGAAGATCTTAAGTGGCCTGCTATAGAGCTCTGACTTCAAAGTAAAATGGAACCCTGACTGGACCCCAGGCTTCCACACCCTACATCAGAGCCTGACTTAAAAAAAACAAAAAAAAAACTTGTAGTTAAATGGGCACTAATCTCCACAATCTATTGAAAAAGAGTGGCAGGTATTATAAGAGCAAATAGGGTCAAAAAACTATATGCTCAAAAAACATCTAATTATCTTTGGTCAGATGTCCACAAACATTTGTCTATATGGTCTGTCTATATGAAAGCTCAGTGATTTTTTTTTCAAAACCTTGAAAATCAGTGTTCATTTCTATGTTCATTTCAGTGTTCATTTTCATTAATAAAACACATTCCTTAACATTAAGAAACAAAAGTCCATGCTGAGGATTTTTCTTTTACATTGTTCATTTTTATTGCCTAGAAAATGGTGTGTGTGTGTGTGTGTGTGTGTGTGTGTGTGTGTGTGTGTGTGTGTGTGTGTGTGTGTGTCTGTTCTGGACAGGTGGTCGGGGGGAAAATGACTGAGTCCGGTAGACTTTGTGCATTCATCACTAAAGTGAGGAAAGGAAGTTTAGCGGACACGGTCGGACATCTCAGACCAGGTAGGCATCACATTGCACTACAGAAAAGAAAAGAAGTTTGAATTATGAACAAATTACGAAAGTGATAGTGCCATTGATGTTTCTTTGTATTTTAATATCAAATCTTAAAGCTTGAAACAATAAAAAATAATTCAAATGATCATGTAGAACATTTCTGGCATCTGGTTTATTTCTAAATTCGGTCTATTCTACAATTTCTGGAACTTGTGTTCTTTTTATTCCGCAGGTGATCAGGTCTTGGAGTGGAACGGGAGAAACCTACAAGGAGCCACATTTAAAGAAGTTTACAATATCATATTTGAATCCAAGCCAGAGCCTCAGGTGGAACTGGTGGTGTCCCGGCCCATCGGGTAAAAACCGTCTACGCTCTGTCCATCTCTTTCATTCCATTTTCTCAAACATCTGTACCAGTTATAATGATCCTAATAATGAAGCGGTCAGTGTTTGCGCCTTGTGCTTTGTTAGCTGATCTTGTTTGGACAAAAATATAAAAAGTTGATCATGTAATACTTCCTGCAAACGACTCTATGGCACCGATATTGTTGTTAAAGGGACTTTTTATATCTTTGCAACCGCGTGCATTTGTTAAGCTTTTATTGGCCATTGTGGACGTTATTTTTAGGATGCTTTATTGTAAAGCCCTTTCTTTTTTTACAGCTTTAATTTTGCACATGAATAAGCATATTTGTAGTATAGTTTTGCTGATGTTTAGCGCTCAAATGCCATTTTTATTGTCTTATTGTCATATTTTGCCATATCTTAGAATATTTCCCCACAGACCTGATTGTAGGTACTGTAGCTTTTGAACCCATCGTGTTAATAAGAGGCCAAATAAATCTTTAAATAGAAAATATAAGCAAAAACAAAGTGCTGATGTAGGATCAACTGTTTGTTCAGAAATCCGAAGTGCACAAGATATTTGAAAACAAATGAAACGGATTTCAGAGCATTATTGGTCCAGACTCTAATAAAGACTAATGTGATGCTTAAGACCATTAAAAGCTCATTAAAAGGTCTCTCTCTCTCTCTCTCTCTCTCTCTCTCTCTCTCTCTCTCTCTCTCTCTCTTTCTTTCTCTTAATGCAGAGATATCCCCAGGATACCAGATAGCACACACACACAACTGGAGTCGAGTGAGTAGCCACCGTGTGGCCTGGTGCAAGCAATGCACATTCTGTCACCTTTTTTAATATCAGAACGTAATATCATGTCACGGTCGTACACCTTTATCGCTTTGTCTGTCTCTGTCCTCTTCCCCTCTCTCCTGCCTTTTTTAAAATTATCATTATTATTATTAATAATTTTTATTAAATTCCACCCCAAAGGTTCGAGCTCATTCGAGTCACAGAAGATGGACCGGCCTTCCATATCCATCACATCTCCCATGAGCCCTGGTGTGCTGCGAGATGCACCACAGTACTTATCTGGACAGCTTTCTGTGAGTTCCCACAATGCATGACTTTCTTTTTTTCAGAGGAAAAGAACACAGACTGTTGCTTTAACTGCCACTTTTAATATCAAACCTGTATTGTTTTACACTAAGGTCCACATGATTTGGAATAAAACTCTGAGACGTGCAGTTAGAGGAAAATAATTGACAATTGGGCGGATTATTACAATACCAGCACGTTCCTGAACTGAATTCTTCTATGTCAAGATGTTTTTTATCCATTTATAGTTACATATAATGTTGTGGAATGTTTGCAATACAGATACATTAATAGATTAATTTAATTATTTTAAATATAAAGCTTTTTATGATTAAAGGCCAGAAATGATTAACTTCTCTTTCCACTTTTGCAAAGCTTTGACACTTTTCCATAAATGCTAAATAAACATATCCTAACAGAAAATATCGTATCGGCGATTATATAACACATGCATTTGCAATTAAGACTTAGATTGCATTGTGCAACCCCTTAACCCACTAAACATTAGACACACTTGAAACAAAAAATTTGGACACCTGACTTTTTCTGCCATATGTTGTTCTTCTTCAAACTGTGACCACAAAATTGGGGGCACACAATTCTATAAAATGGCTTTGGATGCAGAAGAGAAATTTGTCCTAAAATCCAACTAGGAGACCCAAACCTGTTCCAGCATGACAACACCCCTATGCCCAAAGCTCTTCTGTTTGAAGATATGCTTTACATGGATTGGAGTGAAAGATCTCGAATGGCCTGGTATAGAGATCAGACCTCAACCCAGTTTCACACATTTGGAGTGAATGAAATTGCCGTCTGCACACTAAGCCTCCTCACCCTGCATCAGTTCCTCACTTTACTAATAAACCTTGGGTCTGAATTTGCACAAATCACCCCAAGCACACTCCAAAATATAGTTGAACATCTTCGCAGGTTGTTGATTTTATTACAACAGCAAATTGAGTCTATGTGTTGAAAAAATTATAATAAAACACTTACTGAATGGTCAGGTGTCCACAAACCTTCGTCCATATAGTGCATTTCAACTCAAAGATCTTTTAGTTGTCTAGCTTCAATATTTTAGCAAAGATCAGCGACACATCCATTGGTATGTAGTGAACAGAACAAGCATGTTAAATACTTTACCCTTGTTAGCAAACACCCGAGAGGGCGAACAAAGGCGTCTTGGAAAAAACACAGATAAAGTTCTGGAACGACTCCACGGCGCTTACACTCGTCCACAGAGCTGGAGCTCGCCCAAGGGCGAAAACATCAGAGCCGATCACGTTACACTCGCTCGCTTCGCTCTCTAATTGTGCAGCTGTAACACTTTCCAGAAACAGAACACTCGCTGATGTACGGTTTCAAGAATGGCACACTTGATCATTGATTATAGCTCTTCTTTTGTCTGATATCAGAATTCTTTCATAGGTCCGCAATAGCTGTCTTTTGATCTTAATTATTAGCAATATAAAAAATATTTCATGTAGAAGAATCTGATGCTGGTTAAACGAAACACTGAGAAATTTTGGACAACTGCAAATGTTTGATAAATATTTAAGAGAAAATTAAGTCATTTATAAAGTCATTGAGGACAGGTATTTGTTTAGTGTGTCAGGTTTACATTTACTGTCGAATCAGGTCTGAAGACACCCGAAGAGCGTTAAGAATCGGGACCGTGGTCTTGCTATCATACACATTTACATATGTAGTAACACGTTCTACTGTTCTGTTAAAAAAAAGTTAGATAAAATAGAAGTTTTCCTGTTTTTATATAAAACACACGCGGGTGCAAAGTTTTCAAATGTCTTAAAAAAGGTTTACATTTTTAATGTTTTCAATGAAATTTTTTTTTTAGAATTATAGATTTATATCAATAGTAATATTTATATTATTATTTTTTGTTTGTTTTGTTTTTATATTTAAAATTACTAAAAAAAGGTACTTGTATAATATTCTAATATTCTAATATTCTATCAATAGTGATATAGAAATATATATTTTTTAAATAATTATTTTTTTAATGATGATTTTCATCCAGACTTATTTTCTTTATTTAATTATAGATTTTTAAAGACAAACGTATTTGGACACCTGACCTTTCCAGAAATATGTAGTTCTTTCCCAAATTGTTACCATAATTATATAGAATGTCTTTGGATTTGGTAGCGGGGAATTTTCCATTGATTAGGTCTAGGAGACCCAAACCTGTTCCAGCATGAGAACACCATTGTACACAAAGCCAGCTTGATGAAGATATGCTTTACACATTTTGGAGTGGAAGATCTTGAGTGGCCTGGTCTTGAGTTTTTTTCCTCAACCTTATTGAGCACCTTTGGGATTAATTGCACCACAGACCTCCTCAGCCTAAATAAATGAATGAGCAAAAATCTCCACAAGCCCACCCCAAAATCTACGAGTTTTCCAAGAACAGCAAAAATGTGGAATGGGATGTTCAAAAAGCACATAAGAATCTCATGGTCAGGTGTCCACAAACTTTTCTCCATGTAGTGTATGTATTGAATATATTCAGTAGAGAGCCAAGTATTCATAATTTCATGTTGGGGAAATTAATTTAGTTCGACTTTGAATAAAAAATTATCTTTTTTTTTAACCCCAATGCTCACCTTTCACATAATACTTAACCTTCTTGTACATCTTCTCAGACTCTTCATTGTCTTCAACTCGCTGATACATGTATATTTGTGTATGCATTGAATAACATAATCTCGTGTGTTTTTTTTATGTGTGTTTTTCGCTCAAGGGGAGATCCAGTTTAAATCGGCCGTCCAGTTTTATGAATTGGGACTAATCCTTTGATAATCAATGTTAGATACGCCAAATCTAGTTTTTATTATAGAACACGGAACATCAGGAATGCTATGATCTGAGATGATCGTAATATGTTGTGAATAAGTATATCGGGAAAAAAAAGACAAGGCAAGGCTATATTTAGCATGACGCAAAGCATCCTTAATGGGAAAGAATCGACAAAATGAAAACGACTCGGATGAAAGAAAGTAAATGAGAAGCTAATTATGTGCATTCAGATGATGTTCCGGATGATTGTCGTCGGTTATTTGCTACGACTCCGAGCCTGAACTTTCTCTTACAAAAAAAAAAAAAAAAAAAAAAAAAAAAAAAGATAGGGAAGAGAGAAGCGCAGTAACCTGGAGTGTTTGGGCTGAATCTCTCCTTGAGCTCCTCTAACACTGGTGCTGTCATTCAGGGTTTCGTTTCATTGCATTGTTCCTTTTGTTTGTTTTGTTCTTGTCATTAACTTTGCTTACCCAGAGCCAAAGCCTTAGTAGGAGAATAGAGCCTTTTAACCCTAGGGTTCAGGTAATTCACACTATATACCACTAAGACACTCACCCCTGTGCCCTTTATATCCCTTTATTTACCTCCCGCTTTTTTCTACTAAAAGCACAGCAAGTAAATGGCTGCGCTTTTCTGTTGATTTCATTTTGCTTGTCATTTTTATTTAGTATGACTTTCTTTTCTACCCCTGTTTTCTTTTTTTATACCGGAATGATTTTGCAAGAATGATTTGCATGGGTAAAAAATCTTTAAGAAACTTCTAAAACTAAAGCATAACATGCCATACTTGCTAATCATAGTACAAGTCTGGCTGTGTGATTATTGGAAAAAATCCACGTGGTGTGATATGATCATTTTCCTATAACAACACAGCCTGTATTTTTTTTTCCCCCTCTCATACCACAGTGCTTACAATTTTTGGTTTATTATTAAACATAATTTTTGTTTTTTATTTTTTGGGAACATTCAACGTCTATGGAATTATTGTTTAGTGTGAAAACACAAACTGTGGTTTTGTGGTGGTTGTTACAAACTCTGACTTTGGAGAATCTACAATATCAAATACACCATTATACTTATTTGAAATATATAAAAAAAAAAGTTTTGTTTACTGTCAAAAATATTGGGACACCTGCCCTTTTTAGCCATATGCGGTTATTTTCCAAACTGTTACCACTTATATAGAGGCGAACAATGGTATAGGATGCCTTTGGATGCAGCCGAATGAAATGTTCCCTTCACTTGAACTAGAAGACCCTGTTCTAACCTGTTCCAGCTTTAAAATGTTCCAGTACAAAGTCCGCCAGATTATGGTTTACATGGGTTGGACCTCACCCCAGGCCTCTTCACTTACATCAGTACCTGGTTTTACTAATACCCTTGTAGGTGATTGAGCACAAATCTCTCATTTCAAAATCTAGTGATACATCTTCCCAGAAGGGTAAATGTTATTATAACGGCAAATAGGGACTAGATGTGTTATTAGATGTCTAAAAAGCACATCCAATTCTATCTTTTATTACAGTGTAATTCTTAGAGCTGTATTGTTTTTATAAATGTTTTTTTATATAAAATGTTTTATAAATCACCTCTTCAACTGATTGAACCTTGCTGTAGAAAAAGAAGCAAAATAATATTTTTCTATATGTTCCATTGTGTCTCATTGATTTTAGTGCAGTTTACAAGGAAATAAATAAATTAAACAATTTTTTTTTTTTTGTTATTTGTCATTGCCTGTCAGATTTAGCTCTTTTCCTCTTCAACTACTTCTACCTTTACTTTTAAGTAGTTGATAATTTAGATAACATTTGTTTAGTTAGTTTCAAGGTAATATGTTGAATTTAACAGTGCCTCTTATATTTGAGCCTCCATATTACGGCACTTTTCTTTAGGAATATACTGTAGTGATTACGAGAAAATTTGTGCAATTGTGCAAGGGCAAAACTTATTTGGAAGCCTTAGAATCAAAGGAGTGTTACTAGATAACTTTTGGAAAAACTTTGAGAATCATGGAGATTAAGATGATCAAGGAAGTAAGGAATCATAAAACCTGTTAATTTGGAAACTCCACCAGAAAATATTTTTAATCACTAAACATTTGTTTTACTAATGAGCCTCAAAGTTTTAAATCAAACACCAAAATCCACCATAGTGCAAACATCCGGCAATTAAAACCCTCCATGTGGAAACATTTTAAAATTGTTTGGTGTCCTGATGATTTACGTAATTTATAACACCGTAATTACTTTAAAACATTCACAAGGATATTTTGTCTTCATGCTCCATGTTGAGTTTGGTTTCACTAATAATGAACAGACATTTGCATTAAGCATCCATATTTGTCCATGCCCATGTTGATTAGAGTATAAATAAAGTATTAATTGATAAAAAATTTGTAATTAAGTTGCGATAAATTACAAGTTAACTCATGACAATTGTGCGATTAATTTCGAATAAATATTTAGCAGAATTAAATCTCTATGACTTGATTCTTACCATAAAACGAAAGAATGTTGCCGATATAATACAAAGCCAAGAAAATGCAACAAAGAAATGCACATCCTGTACCTTTGTGGCCAATTAGTGTAGTTGAGCTGCGTTGTTACACCTGACCCGGCCTCCATGAGCATGAATTATATTACTTTTTACTTCCTTAAACAGAGGCCAGGCTCTAAAAGCACTCTGAAAAAACACAACTGAGCTATTTAATTATCTCAGAGTGCCACTTATAGACTATATTTCTCAAAAAAATAGCTGTCTTTGGACTTTTAATCTCATAACTGGTGTGCAGCAGTTCATTTGGTGAAATTCAGTTTATTTATGGCTTGATGCTCTCGGCTGATTAGGCTTTTAATTCACCACAATTGATTGAAATACTCGCTGTTGCCAGAGCAAATCTTGATATTATCAAACTCTTTGTGTGTGTGTTTTTCCTTTTTTCTTGTATTCATTTTTACACTCTCTTTTCTGACCTCGTGTGTGTTCGTCTACTGCATGCAAACTCGATTTCTGCTGTGCGCTCATTCCCTTGCCTGTTGATCTGTTTGTATTTTGAATAAAGCAAATTTATTTTGCAAAATTTTAACTCGTTACAGACACATAGCACAAATAAAAACCGAGCGATATATCATGTAAAGAAGACTTAAGGAATCATTCTGTTTAGATTATACGCTACAGCGGTTAATGGTTGATGATGTGCGTTGATCATAGCACGTTTTAAATACATATGCTGTATGTTATCTATCGAATGTTATCCAAGTGTGTGCACCTATATCGTGTTATACAACAAACAAGGTGATATATTGAAGGCTATACAGACTGAATTATTAGTACTATATTATGTATATTTATTCACTGTTTTGTGATGATGTAAGATAGAGCTGAGCATCAAATTCTTTATAATCATTACATTTTAGAGACCACACATGTGTGTACTATATATAGTGTATATTAAGAAAGCAATGACTCCAGAGATGTCTTGATCTTCCATTAGGTTAAACTCTGGTACGATAAAGTAGGCCACCAGCTGATAGTCACCATCCTGGGGGCCAAGGACCTGCCTTCGCGAGACGACGGCCGACCGAGAAACCCCTATGTCAAAATCTACTTTCTCCCAGACCGAAGGTAAGAGTGGCGAAAGTGTACAGAATGTCAGATTTGAGTTTGTTGTTGCGTCCCGGCTTCCATACTACCGATGGTAGTAAATAAACACAGTTTGAATTATTGTTCCACCAGTGACAAAAGCAAGAGGAGAACTAAAACTGTAAAGAAGTCTCTAGAGCCCAAATGGAACCAGACGTTCATGTACTCGCCAGTGCATCGGCGTGAGTTTCGCGAGCGCATGCTAGAGATTACGCTGTGGGACCAGGCGCGAGTCCGTGAGGAGGAGAGCGAATTCCTCGGAGAGGTACAAACATGCAACGCAATGTCTAGACAAGCTGTCAATCTTGAGGTTTTTTGGATATTCCTAGTTGAAATAAATGACCCAAAAAATAAATTGTACTTGACGGAAAAAAGTGGCAGTAGGTGGGCTTGAAACTTTTGTATAGTGTTCTAGCTCCTGAATACGAACAGATGAAGAAGTCAAGAAAATACAACAAAGGTAGATTTGTGGCCAGTTAGTGTTCTAGCCGCCATAATGTCCAGATTATGCTAAAACACTTCACTTTCTTCAAGTCACTGCACTATGTCACATGATCATTCCATTTTTTTTATATCCACACTTAATCTGCACTAGTATTCAAGTCTCATTTGTACTGCACTCTCTCTTGCTTGTTGTCTTCGCTCAAGCCCAGGTTAAGTTGATCTTGTACAATCATGTTTTCTGGATATTTTGTGTTTTTTTTGTCTTTGCTTCATATATTTGCTCTGTAATAAAAAAAAACCCAAAAAAACCTAAATAATTTCATCCTTCACACATCACCATACATCACAATTTCATCAATAAGAATTATGTTTCTTTATTTTTCCATAAACATAAAAACACATTAATGAAAATCCTTTGTATCTGTACAGTCATTTTAGTGTTTGCATATTTTGGTGTTTTTTTATTTTTTCTGTCAGATTCTGATCGAGCTGGAGACGGCGCTGATGGACGACGAGCCGCACTGGTACAAGCTGCAAATGCATGACGTCTCTTCGATGCCTCTGCCCAAGAGTTCCCCCTACCTTCAGAGGAAAATGATGCATGGCGAGAGTCCCACTCGCAGACTACAGAGTACGGCTTTAACCTTGTTATTTGTCCGAGTCACACCTACGTCCTGGCAGTAGAACATTCAGAAGCGATCCACTTTTCTCAGTATAAAAGCATAATCATAGGCGCCAATGGA
This sequence comes from Silurus asotus, assembly GCA_024362625.1. Taxonomy (NCBI): domain Eukaryota; kingdom Metazoa; phylum Chordata; class Actinopteri; order Siluriformes; family Siluridae; genus Silurus; species Silurus asotus. The sequence goes on along the minus strand of MU564352.1, from coordinate 4,840,565 downwards.
AAGTACAGGTAGTCCCTGGCTTACGATGGAGATGTGTTCCGATGACCACATCGTAACTTGAAAATATCGAGACATGATCTAACCTACCCAGGAGTCTTAAAGAAATTAGATCTGTATACAGTAATATACTTTAATTTGTTATTAATTGAACAAATTGCAGTATATAAGTTAGCAAAGCGGAGCAATTTACTAACTATACAGTAAATATGTTTGTAACAGCACACACATGGACTAGCACCTGTTCACATTCTGGGGATAAAACCAGACGAAGTGACCAGCGACTCTGATTAAAGGAGAGAGACAACAGCTAGAATTGGGCTTTGAACACCAAAAACGGCACTCTAACAGCGAGATAACTGAACTCTGTCGGTCGCTGGTGAGAGTACGGCATTTTACAAGCCGAGAGATGCGCACATCCTAGCAGCATCCCAACGCAACGTACCGCAAATAGGCTGCTACGTTTGCCTGCCGTGCGAAACTTTAATTTAATTTTTTTAATATTTGTAGCTTTTTTGTTATCATCAAAACCGTCGTAACTGAGGGACTACCTGTATTGACTTACACAGTTTATTAAACACATTTTAAACTCAAAAACTAGTAATACTTCTTAAAGCTCTTATATGATCTTCTTGACCTTGCAGCTCACAGCTCGTATTCATACAATTCAGGTAAAAGTAAAAAAAAATAAAAAATCACCGCATGTCTGTAAAAATATATATATATATTTTTTTTTTTTGGGTATACTGTTAATCCCCACCTCTGTGTTTTTGTGGTGCTAAAAAAAATACTTTATCCGTTACGAGCCTCCCTAAATTCCCCCTCGGAAGTATTGTGCTTTTCTCTTGTTGTCAGCTCCGTTGTGACTAACTTTAATACACCTGAAATCCCCAACAGACTAACAAGAATGCTCTTTTTTTATGCTATTAACTTACAGTGCTTGGCTGTCCCGAAAAAATACAGCGTCATCATTTTCCTAAATAACTCAACCCTGGATTTATATTTCGATTTGTCCCCATCCTTTTTTTTTGAAGTGTGTTTTTTCTTTTAAGAAGCTTTAAAAGAGAGCGTTTTTCTGAGAGAGATTTTTCTGTAGAGCGTCCTTTTGCGTTCTCTGGCTGCTCTTCCGTCAATGTGAAATGTACGTGTGAAATCTGACTGAGCTAAAAAAAAAGAAGTGTTAAAATAGAATTCGAATCTGAGAAACGCAGTGATGTTCGCCTGGTTTCGCTGTATTTACAGCACTAAGCAGAAAAGCATCTTAGTTCACTTTTTTATTTTTTTGTCAGCTAAGAAGAATGAGAAGAAACTGTCTAAACTAGGCGATCAGACAACAGGGATTCTTTGAGCTTTCGCTTTGCAATTTCTAAATTACAAAGCTTTACATGCTATTTGCTTCCATTTTATAATGGTGCAAAGCAAAAAAAAAAAATCATCCTTTTAATTTTTGTGATCATGCAATATTTTGTGACACATTTGTTTTATATTTTAGGGAAACAAAAACACAAGTCTTTTGATGAGCATTTCCAGCTTTACATGCTATTTGCTTCCATTTGATAATGGTGAAAAGCAAAAAAAAAAAAAAATCATACTTTTAATTTTTGTGATCATGCAATATTTTGTGACACATTTGTTTTATATTTTAGGGAAACAAAAACACAAGTCTTTTAAACCCTATTGTACATTTAAATACTTACTTTAATAGTTTAGCATAATGTGATGAGCATTTCCCCTTTACTTCTGAGACCTTAAACCAGTATAATGAAACTGTTTTGAAATGCTGTAGGCAACGTATATATATATATATATATGTGTGTGTATATATTGTTTCTCTTCTGTAGGATCTCACAGGATCAGTGACAGCGAGATCTCTGATTACGACTGTGAAGATGGCGTGGGAGTCGTTTCAGGTGATCACACCACAACAAACACCAACGATTTTTGTTCGCATCCCGGTTTAAGTCAGTAGTTGCATCTACACTATATGCTGTTGCACTGTATTGTAGAAAAATGGGGTATATTGGTAGAAGAATGCTGAGGATGGAGCTGGCAGGCAGGAGAAAGGAAAAAAGGCTAAGATGGCGGTGTATGGATGTGGTAAAGGAAGACATGCAGGTGGTTGGTTTAAAAGAGGCAAATCAAAGAAAGAACAAAGAAAGGAAAACTGAAGAAAAGAAAGAAAAAGATAAAGGAGAAACATGTACAGTAATATGTACATGTGAGTAGTGTTTTGTTGAGAAAGTCCAAGTTTAGGACATTAGTTTTCCACTTGCTGATTAAATGCAAACTCATTTTAATTTGACTTCAGAGTGTAAGAGCTGTAAGGTGATGCATGATGGGACAGTCCATGTGTTTAACAGCTCAGAATCTGCTGCTTTTTGTGCTTACACACGACATTGTATTGTAGTCTCAGGCAAAGACACACACACACACACGCACGTGCGCACGCACAAATACTGTATTTTAATGTCTCATCCATCTCTTAGTAGCTTCTTAGGCACAGCTTTCCGCATTTCCTTTGTCTTTGTTCTCTTCCTTTCTCTCTCTTGTGCTTATTCGCACACTTTTTTCTCTTCCTGGTTTATAAACGCTGAATCGCAGCTTCCTGCCCTGCATGAGTCGATTACTGTTCAGAAGAACAGCTTTGCCTCTCGTTAAATTGCTGGGCTTGTTTTCATCTCTGCTGGATTCAGCTAGAAATGCAGTGTGATGCAGAGGTGTATGTGTGTGTGTGTATGTGTGTGGGTGTGAGAGAGCGAGAGAGAACGAGAGAGAGACAGACACAATGACAAAGAGAGTGAGAGCGAGTACTATTGTGATACAGTCATTTCTAGCAGGGAAGTAGTTTTTTTTTAATGCATTGATTACAATTTAACCCAATGAAACTGCATCAGCAATGAAAAAAAGGAAAATAGAAGCCTGTATTGTTCAGACACATCAGTCGATCAAGTGGCATTCAGAAGGTCCACACAGTTTAAGACTAATAATACACTACGTGGACAAAAGTGTTGGGTCACCTACGTTTTTCAGCCATATGTAGTTACAACTGTTACCTCAAAGTTGGAGGCACACAATTTCCCTTCACTTGAACTAGGAAACCCAAACCTGTTTCATCATGACAATGCCCAAATGCACAAAGCCAGCACCATGAAGAAATCTTTTTCATGGATTGGAGTCGAAGGTCTTAAGTACCCTGCCATATAGCTCTGACCTCAACCCTCTTGAACACATTTGGGATGAATTGGAACACTGACTGCACCCCAGGCCGCCTTACCTCACCTACATCAGTACCTGACTTTACTAACACCCTTTTTCGAGCAGACTTGGACTGGGAAAATCTAAAAACTTTCTAACAAAACCTTCGTTTAAAAGCTGTTCAAATGTCGCGTGCCATTCATTAACATTATATTATACATGCAATAACAATTATTATATTGTTCATTATGAATATACAATGAAAGTAATGCATAACTACCTTACACGAGCACAGGCTTTTCAATCTTGGTTTATCCTCTATGAAGCAAAAAATATATGTGAAAGTCTTTTGAAACCCTCTGTTATGCTTTCGCCTATTTAACGTGCGTCACACTCTGTTGGAGTGCAGTCAGCGTCAGTCAAGGCACCCGTTAGCCTTTAGCTGTAGATGATGCCTGGATAATGAACCCTTTCCATTTGAGCGCACAAACGCCATCGCCATCATTATTATGCCATGAGTTGGGAAAGCTGTTGTGTGGTGAAAGGCCGTTTTACTAATTACATCTCGCATCTACCAAATAAAAGACACAGGACACAATTCAAAGACATCCTATGCAATTTTGTCAGTTAACTTTGTTTTACCAGCTTGGAAAAGAACCACATATGGCGGGAAAAATCAGTTGTCCCAATACTTTTGTCTAAATAGTGTATGAAGTTTTTAATTACCCAGAGACTTCACAATACATTATAATACAGGCGAGTTCTTTATAATGCAAGCTAGTTTATTAATTAGATAAAGTAAATAATGTGCATTAGCTAGCTAATTAGTTGCCCTAGCTAGCATTAGTTGCCCTTAATAAAAGGTCAGGGTAAGTTAAGCAATACCACTGTCAGCTCATTAATTGAGTTGTTAATTGAATTGTCCTGAACAATTCCTGGCTATTGACAAAGCATTTTCTATGGATGGTTCATTTTTCTTGCCAAACGGATTTGTTTTTATGTCTGTATTTGAGGTACACTCTTTCAATAAAATGTACTCTTGAATTCTTCAGGGCTCAGTCTGCAGTCCATTTAATTCTGATTGGCAAAATTATTCATGAACTACATGACACAAGACTTAGTACACTAGGCGAACTGTACTATTTAGTGGCCTTGTTGAGCACTGGCATAACACTGTGTCCCATATTCTCCCTCACAGACTACAGACAAAATGGACGGGACCTCCAAAGCTCCACCCTGTCTGTACCCGAGCAGGTCCTGTCATCCAATCACTGCTCTCGGTCGGCGGACATCAATCGAGCACGTTCACGATCACCCAGCGTCCCCCCTCCTCAGAGGTATGCTAACTCCTCTTTTTCATTGTTGTCAATTCACCATCAGGCTTTAACACTTTGCTAACTATGGTGCAATCTAATGGTTTCCTTAGCCTTGTTGTTGTGGCATCTTAGGTTTTAAATATCTTCTTTCTACATACAAATTGTCTTTTAAACAATCTGATTCTTTTGCTCATTTTGCTTGTACTAATTTCCAAAGCAATGGAAGAATCTAAACTGTACCCTATTTCTGGGGTGGTGCCTTCAAAAATGATGGGGTGGTAACTTCAAAGATGGTGGACAAATCAGAAGTGTTTTTGGTGTGACCATGTTTTGTCTTGAAATTTGGTTAGAAAGCTAGCTAGCTAGTTAAGTGCATTAATACAGACTAAGGTAAATGCTAAAGTATTTAATTGGATATAGCAAAATAGCAGCAAATGTTTAATATTTTGGTGGCAAAATAAAATAAAGGCTAATGTCTTTTATTTTGTATTTAAATGCTGACAGAAGCTATAGCTGCACAGTACAGTGTTTTGTTTCTGGTTTGGGTTTCAAGCTAATTTTTAATCTCTCCAGTAAAATTGGTCTTTCCAGAAGCCACACTGCACCTTAAATGATCTATGTAGAGCAGTGGAAATGGGCCTTAGAAATGTTTACTAGATACTAGATTGCTAGCATGCTGAGATACTCTGTCCCGCTTTGGTTTGACATATTTTTCATTAAAACCTTTGCACACTGTTAAAACATGTATAATGGAAGAGCTTGCTGGACCATTGGTGTTCTTTTCATTCGTTTTTAGAGTAAGGCACTTTTTATTCCTCAATGCTAAATTGAGTTTTAATAAATGTGCACTTTTTTTTTTACCTTTTAGTTTGTATTCTTTCGAAATAGAAAGGTATTTTTCCACAGGTGAAATATGTATTAAAGATTCAAAAAGGTATCAGATCTAAGGATACCACCCCAGTAGTTTAGTACCAGGAAACAAGAATGGAGAAGAGTATACATTTTTGTAAATGCAATTACTTCACAATATGAATTATTAATATGTTTTGTCTCTGAAGAAAGGTGTACATTTTTCTCATTGTTTTTTTGTACATTGTTATACTATAAATGGGGAAAATTCATAATTGGTCCTTGAGGGCACCTTAATTCAGAGAGCGCAATCTTGTCATACTTGTATAATAAATTTTTGTATTATTTGTTTGTTTATGAAATTAGTTACTTATTTCTAACTGCATTTTTCAAAACTCCATTTTGCCTGTAATGTTCAGCGATTAGTTCTGTAGTAGAAATGGATTTGCATCTTTGCAATCTATATTCATGTATTATAACTCAACTATAATGCATAATATTGCATTGGCTCCACAGTAAGGGAGTGATGTGAATCCAGTCTCTCTCTTAATGTTGTCATTTGGGGTGATTTGACAGCCACCCAGCCAGTTTTCCTCGAATGGACGACATCTTTTCCTCATCTCTACCTCCAATTTTCATCGCTCCTCATCACTATCCTCCTCTCCTCTTCTTTCTCTGTTCTCTCAATCCCACCGCAGTCATTTTCTCACCTTACCTCGAACAAGACACAGTCAGCCTGTTCATCATCAACAGATGGAACTCAGGTAGATCTTTCTACACCTGTGTCTATCTTTATCTACTTGTCCTCCTCTTACCTGGTAGAACATCAGGGTTCCTCAATAAACTGAAAATCAGATTTGAAAACATGCAATATTTAAGAGATTCAGTGTCATACATTATAACTCTTATTGTTTTAATGTATTGGTCTGTGTATGCTGCGTTCAGTCATTTTTCTATTATTATTAGGGCTGTCAGAATTTGGTGTCCTGCTGATTTACTTAATATTATAATATAATATATAATTACATTATTATATATTATATAATATTTATGTAAAACATCATAATTACTTTAAAACATTTACAAGAATATTTTGACTTCATGCTCAATGTTGTATAGGGTTTCATTAATAATAAACATACATTTGCATAAAGCGTCTATAGTTGTCCAGGCCCATGTGGATTAGTGTTGATTAGAGTATTAAAAGCTTAAAAAGTGGTCATTTAAGGTACATTTTTAAGATACAAGTGTGCGATTTAATTGCGATTATTCACAAACTAACTAATGAATATCATGCGATTAATCACGATACAATATTTGAATGAATTGACAGGCAAAATTTGTATATATTATTATTTACGAAAATATGAACTAATGTTTCATTGTTTATCAAGATGTGTAATGGAACTTTATTCTTTTTGCATAAAAGGTATGAGGATCTTTTTAACAATTAGGTTTTCTATATAATTCCTCTATTAGCAATTTTATTAAATTAAATAAAATAAAATTAATGCAATACACTTTTAATTATATTGATTACATTAAGTAATCAATTAAATTGGCACAAATTACATTAATTTAATCAAATTAAAGAAATTGAAACATTTAACAGTTTACATTTGTTAGACCTCATTTGGGTAATAAAGATGTGTATGCAAGTGTGTTTTTTTTTACATTTTTCATACAATATTTCATTTTCTAAAGATATGCTTTAATTAACTACATATTTCAGCATACTTTAACACAAGTCCTCATTCCTTCCATCCTTTATTTATTCACTCGCTCGATATGTGAAATTGTCAGGATTTTCTCCTTTTAAGAGAAAGAAAGCTTGAAGCTGGGCATAAAATGCTAAATAAGGGGTATTCATTATTTTGGCTATATTGTGTCAGAAATTTTAGTTAATCGATTTGAACATTAACAGTTATAGAAGTTTACTGAATATTGTCAATGGCGTGATCACGGCTACACCAAATCAAACCACTATGACTTACTTATACAATACAGTGTATATTATTACACCCATCATTTCTTCATAACTGAAAATAGAAAAATGTTTGATTGGTCAAGGAAGAGGAAATCAGAGGCAGACGTCAGGTTACCACTAATAAAAAAAGCTTTATTTTTGCTACGTTAACTTTTGTTTTACTTTTTAGGCATATAAATGGTCACACACAAGAATCTCTCTCAAGGCCTTTATTTCTCTCTATTTGATAAAAAACAAAACCACTAAATAAAATCTTTCGCAAATGTGTGATACATACCACTCACCTACTCTGGCTCCACCCTCCATTCACAAACCAGCACTTGACCATTCCCCTGCTTCTAAAGAACGCAACCTACACAGACCAGTTTGCAGTAATGGTATAGATTATTTTTAATGAAAGAGAATACTGACACTTTGAGGAACCCCAAGTCTAGTGCTGGCTATTTGCTGACAGACAATTCATCCAGCCCAGGAATGCAGTTGAGCAAGCAATTTGCTCAAAGATCCAACAGTGACATCCTGGCAGTTTTTTTTAATACTTTTGGAAAAGAGGGCTTGCTAAAAGGTTAATAAAACCTGTGTTTAACTGTTAATTTACAAAAAATGGCAGCCATTCCCATATAATAGAGTATACTCTACACTGTATGAACAAAAGTATTGGGACACCTGACATTTCCAGCCATATGTGTTTTTTCCTGTTACCAGAAATTGTCTAGGATCTAAATATACAGTTAAATAAAATGTCCCCCTCAATTGAACTTGGACAACCAAACCTGTTACAACATGACAATGCCCCTGCACACAAAATAAGCTCCATGAAGATATGGTTTGCATGGGTTGGAGTGGTAGATCTTGAGTGGCCTGCTATAGAGCCCTGACTTCAACCCTATTGAACACTTTTGGGATGAATTGGAATGCTGACTGCACCCCAGGCCTCCTCACCCTATCTTGGAACCTGACTTTACTAATGTTCTTGAGACTAAATGAACACAAATCTTCACAAGCAAACTTCCAAAATCTAGTGGAACAGTTTCCCAGAAGAGTGGAGGTTATTATTAGAGCAAATGGGGACCAAATGTAGAAGTGTTTTGAAAAACTCACAAACAAACCAGGCCTCCTCACCCTATCTTGGAACCTGACTTTACTAATGTTCTTGAGACTAAATGAACACAAATCTTCACAAGCAAACTTCCAAAATCTAGTGGAACAGTTTCCCAGAAGAGTGGAGGTTATTATTAGAGCAAATGTAGAAGTGTTTTGAAAAACTCATAAACAATTAGTCAGGTGTTCACAAACTTCTATTTATATGGTTTGTGTATGTATGTATATATACAGTATATACATATATTTATGTTACAGCATTTGATCAACTCAAATGCTAAACAAGAAACCAAACAGAAAGATGACATATTTTACAATAATATCTGTCTGTTTTTTTGTAGCCTATTTGTGAGCTACTGTATAACCTCAGTTTCATACATTCTACTCATTTTCTCTCCATAATGTCATTTTCTGCTTGCGAAATTTCTGCCTCGCCATATCAAACATGTGATGTTTCTGTTGATGTAGGGGTGGAACATACAGTAACATCTCAAGCTTGAGCATTCAGCATGCTGTAGAGTCTTTACAATGCTGTATACATTAGATTTTTATGTTTAGTCAGCTACAATGTGTGTCTTGGTGATTGTATATATGAAAAGTTGTCCAGCAGAGAAATTGCGCTTTTCATATGCAGTATGTTTTGTTTTCATGATATATTGTTGTAGTAGATATATATAGTATTTGACACTACAGTAGATAGATTGGATTTATAGACCAGGCATGAATGGGGTTCAGTTACCAGCCAGGTATTAAACTGCGGGTCAACAGCTGACATTCGACCACTTCCCTTGCCGCCAAAAATGGGAAAATAAATCCATGATTAACAATAGCACCCTACTGGTGCTTGCCTACAAGGCCAAAAATGGACCAGCACCATCTTACCTCAGAGACCTCATCACTCTGTGCACTGCACCATGCTGCCTGAGATCAGGATGAGAGGTGTCGGGTGGAGACCTACCTCTTCCTTAAACACTTCAACTAACACTTTCCAAGTTTGGTTTGTAAAAAAAAAAAAGTTGTAGGCTAAATTATCTTAAATTGTAATCTAGCGTACCAGTGTAGATAATTTATTGCTAGAGATTTAAAGCACGTTTGTATATTGCTTTGGACAAGGGCATCTGCTAAAATGGCACAAATGTAAATGTAAATTTAAAACATGTAAAAAAAGATATAGCTTTATCAGTGCATGATCGTTAAAATCACACAGTGCAACTGAAAATAATAAGCTGATTTATACAAGGCTATAGTAAAGCTTAGAGTTCTAGTTGATTTGAGCAAAATATCCTTTTTTTTCCCCCAGCACATTGCATATTAAGTAAATTTTTTTGTTCATATTTTTGTTCACATTGCATCCGGAAAGTATTCACAGCTCTTTAACATAACAGAATATGGAAAAAGTGAAGCGATATTTATATGCACTATAAACCAACACCTTAGTGTATCTTGTATCTCAGATATATAAATCAAAACTACTTAAGAATAAGGGTGCAAATTAGAGGTTGAGTGATTTATTGGTCATTTTGATTCACTGATATATCTGCACCGATATTTAATTGCTGGAACTCTCGGCTATTGGCAAAAATCCATACCAATAGTTTTTCCAGGTTGCATTATACAGTAGAGCGGCCTCTAAATACAAATCACTAAATCACTTTGTTGAAATGTCTTTTTTTATTCAGTTTGCATGCAACTGTTTTTATTTATTTAGAGTGTTACTTTTTGTTTCAGTTTGAATGCTAGTCTTATTTTTCCTAATAAATGATGATAAAATTAATATTTACACAATTGTTTAATTTGGCACATTATCACGATCCAGTAACCATCAAGTCAAGACTGTTTTATTTTAAATAAAGGTCAGTACTACTTTATATGGAATTTTTTTTAATCCAATATCCATCGGTTGAATAATCGAGCAAGGACGATGCAAGCTATTGGTATCGGTGAAATACACAATTGGTCGACTTCTTGTGCAAATATTTGTAGTTTTGTCATTGTACAGTAGCAGTAAAAAAAAATTTATAATAAGATTGCAGAAATACTAAAGGAAAAAACACATGCTAGCCATTTTGTTCTTGTTGCAAAGCCTTTTTTGAGTAGCAGAGGGCCGACCAGGATGGTTCTGTGACAGTTTTTTTTTTTCCTCCTCATTTTACTTCCCTCTCTCTATGGCTTCTCTTGTCGCCATCTGGCTGTCAGTCAGAATTTGTCGAGCGGTGCGTTTTCCTTAAAGCAGAACCTGATGTGTCATCAAAAACACAGGGCCTAGGCTGAATTAAACTGTCAGAAAAAGTGCACGTCTTCCCTGAGCTTTGGATGCACTCCTGAACGACTTGACAAGACCAGAGTCAATATAAAAGCGTTTGTGCTTTATTCATGTTAGAGAGGCAGATGTTAGCAAAATATATGATGTGCCTCTAGATTGAGGAAAGCCAGGAATGGATGCGATTGGAAGGAAATCAAGGGGGAGGGGATGTTGTATCAGTAGGAGAGTGAGGGGAGAAGTTATGAAGTAGAGATGCAGGTCAAAGAAAAACTAATGTGATTCTCACAGGCCTTTGCTATCAAGCTGTTTATATTTGTATCTGTTTCATTCATATCAATTTTAGTGTGCACATTTACAGTAGAAGTAGGTGTGGTCTATACAGGAAGTGTTTTAGTTTACAAGACATTGAGAGACTCCTGTAAATTTGGTGTATATACTGTATAACTATACCCTGTTTTTTTTTTTGTTATTTTATTAAAAATTTGCACATAGCTGCTGGACAACTTTCGCAGAAATGTTGTGCCTTGTACTGTATGCTTAATGTTTTTAACTCTTTGCTGTCAATGACAGATGTTTCAATGACAGATGTTTAAAATGACATCTGTGCACAAAATGTTGTTTTCTTTAATTGTCTTCTTTTTGTTGTTGTTGTTTTTAGTTTTTTGCCCAGTTCTATTTAAAATTCCCTTTACATTCCCGTGCCTGTATATGCACAGGGGTGCCAGCTTATTAGGAACTTGTGCCTAATAAGTGGTTTGAGCCCTGTATGTCGTTTTACATACAGTAAGGTTTTTGTTTCCAATTTATACCACAGGGCTGATGAATTCCCGATTAAATAATGTAGCGTTTACCATTTAAAATAACAGGCTATGTGAATGTGCTCAGTCGAAAACATTATTATTCATATAGTAACAATAAATTCACTGAGAACTGCAGTGGTATAAAAGGAATAAAACACATATTATGCAACCCCAATTCCAAAAAAGTTGGGACACTGTGCAAAATGGAAATATGTAAACGGAAACCATTTTGAAAAAAAAATTTAGGTTATTTTAAATTTGATGATGGCAAAAGTTTGGAAAAAAAAGTTGGGACAGAGCCACTGTGTAGCGTTTTCTGTCTATATACAGTACATCTGGGACACCAGATTTTTTTTTTATTTTTTTTTGAGTGGAATGTTGCTCCATGTGTATCTGATTTCAGCTGCTCAACAGTTCAGGATGTCATTTGTTCTTTTTTTTATTTTATGATGCACCAAAAGTTTTCAAATGGTGAAAGGTCTAGGCTGCAGGCAGGTTCATCAGTTCAGGTTCATGCAGGTCAATTCAGCAAATGGCTCTTTTACTACCTGTCTTTACTTCTGAAAGACTTTGCCTCCCTAAGATACACTATTTATACCCAGTCATCTTACTGGCTTGTTGTCAATTAACTTAATTAGTTGCAAAATGTTTCTCCAATTGTTTTATTTTGATAACACTTACTTTTTTGCAGACTTTTGTTGACCTGTCCCAACTTTTTTGAAACATGTTACAGAATTTTAGCTATTTTTTCCTTAAAAATTGAGCATTTCCTTAGTTTCTAACATTGATATATCTATTTTGAACAAAATATTGGTTTATAAGATTTGCAAATCATTGCATTCTGTTTTTATTTACATTTTATACAGTGTCCAGACTTTTTTGGAATTAGAGTTGTATTGTTATCTTATAGGGACTGATCCAGTTATGCAGTTTTAAAATGAAGTCATAATATTGTACCTTTGTATATGTACTTTTTTGTTGTTGTTTTTTTTTTTAAGTATTGCCAAAATATTATAGCTACATTTATAAACTTTTTCAATATAGGATGAAAAATTGACTTATTAACGACCTGTTTGTATGACCTCATGTGATTAGTCTTAACCCCTGCACAATTTACATATTTCATATTCAGGAAGCACATGACAGCCACTTGTCCACTTTGACCTTATAATGGGAAGTGACCACAACACTCATTTTTAACCTTCTTCACAAATCAACCTTCTTCTCCTCCTCCCTGACACTGTTTTTAGGAATTACGGCATGCCGGACAGGCGCGAAATGGAACGGCCCATGTACACGCGTTCACGTTCCACCGAGCGCCCCCCTGAAGCCCACCACATGAGATCTTCTATGCCCACCCTGTCATCCGGACATTCTGCACCGCCCTCACCCGCCTTAACGAGGTGACCAGAGCTAACGTGACCCACTCCGCCCCAAAAAGCGGCCCTGCTTAACCAATCACTGCTCACCATCCTTCAATTCTATACCCCTCCCACAATCCCACAATGGCCACCCTTTCCTACCTCACCTACTAATCAGCCAATCAGCTGCTTTCCTTTTCTGCTTTTCTACTCTGCTCTTTACAGCTATGCTTTTCTGATTTTGCAGAAAGTGCCATACCACGTTTGTAGATTGTAGTTGTGGTTTGTAGTGTAGTTTTCATTTCCAATTAGCTTTTTCTTTTTTAATTTTGTTAAAAAAACACCACTTATATTCAGACTGCATATAATGGTGTTTGAGTTTCCATGAATTACTGCTTCATTACCAACAGATATCTGACACATTTCTCTCATTTATATATACTTTTTTCTCCTTTTTTTTCATATGCAATGGCTTATATAATTTTTCCCTCTTTCCTTACAGCGATCAGAGATGCATTGTTGATACAAAGCATCAAAAATGTCTTGTTGTGTAGTTTGTTCACAGGCATTTTTCTGATTTGAGCAATGACATGATGAGATGCAGCCATTTACAGCTTGTTTATTTAATTTATTTCATTTTTGGCATGTTTTCCTTTTCCCACTTTTTACACCTTTAATCTTTAAACTCCATTTGTTTGCTTGTTACTTAATATACTTCATATTTAATATCTACCAGTCAATCAGGTGGTATTAGAAATTGCTGATTTTCATGTACAACAATCTCCATTTACATGAAACAGTGCAAAAAGCATCCAATGAGCATCAGTTCTGTGGTTGGAAATATTAGGGGTTACGGCAGTGGACCGGAAGGTTGTGGTAGTCTTTTTCAACCAATCATGGTGAGCAGAAAAGCATCACAGAAGACACAACATGCCTCAGCAAATGTTCTCTAGCAGCAGAATGCCAAAGCAGACTCTACTCCAGATGTCAGATTCATTAAAGTTGGATAATTGTAGATTGGACCAGCAATGTATTATTTTTCAGTCTTGGTTATACAGAAGGGTTGTTTCAGCTACTATAATCTTCCAGTCACTATAGATTTTTGGGCTATTTGCACTAATCTTTGTAAACATTAGAGACTGTTGTACTGTTGTTTAACTTGTAATTCTACTTTATTTTACTCCAAAACTTTGCTTGAAGTCTTATTGACTTCAGCATTCAGATCCAGGTGTGATGTCTTTATGCTGCTCGGTGTCATAGTCATGCTCATTCCAAAAGCCAGAGGATGCTGTGTTACATCAGGACATTCAGGTTCATAGTTACATGAAAATTATCATATACTGTAAATATTTTTTTTATTATTATGATGTTTTAATTCTTCTACTAGTATCATTAATATATAGAGAAAAAAAACAAGAAAAAAATAAAACAGTAATAATTCAAAATTATCTAGCATTTGTAATGATCTGCATGTGAACTCAACTGCATATAATAAATAAATGTAACTGTGAACCTGAATGTCCCGATGTAACACAGCATCCTCTGGCTTTTGGAATGCTTCATTTTTTATATATACAATTAGCAATTGTTTTACCTACTTTTCATAAAAGGATTTCTAAAAAGGCTTTACCAACATATGTAACAATGCCATTTTTTAAATATGATTTTTATAATGAACTTAGACTTTTGCCCATCACGGTGTATATTTTCTACAGTGTTAGTACCATTCATACACATAACCCATAATAAATGACACTTCTGGCTTAATATACAAGTCCAGATAGTACAAAGGTGCACTGTTGTAGGATGTGGGATTGAAGCAATTAAAAAATGTCTGGCATTTATCCCTACGATTTTGCTGACTTGGTCTGAAAGACATGCCAACACACCGCATACAATTTCTGTTTTTTATTGCCTGCTCTTCTAAAGCCAACCTACTGCCAAAAGGCATTTGGCCTTGATTGTGCTTTGGCTTTCATGGGGGTAGTAGTCAGGGCTAAAGGTAAATCGGCTATGCTGTGAACAAGGTTAGATTCAAGGTAGGCTTTATCAAACATACATACGTGATTAAGTAGAATGATCAGCATCACAACTAAATAATAAATCACTGAAGCGCCTGCTCATGCAAATACTGACCAATAAGTTTGTATCTGTAATGAAGTATCTGTGTGTGACAGGGCACACCCCCACAGTGGATCGGTCCAAACCAGTCCTACTGGCACACCCATGAACAGCAGGAGAGGACGGCAGCTACCACAACTGCCCTCAAAGGGGTCGCTAGACAGAAGTAAGTCAGTTTTTGTTTTTTTTTTGCTTACAGGTAAACGAATATGCCCATAGCAGAAATTTTAGATGCCTACTTGTACGTGTTTGGAGATAATGTGGTGTTCTGGTGAGTTGATAGTGTGGGGGAAAAATAAACTATTTTGTATGTGTTAACTTGTC
Organism: Silurus asotus; assembly: GCA_024362625.1. NCBI lineage: Eukaryota > Metazoa > Chordata > Actinopteri > Siluriformes > Siluridae > Silurus > Silurus asotus. Next base: position 4,825,251 of record MU564352.1, on the reverse strand, counting down.
CGTCAGGATTCTCTTTTTGTGGTTGTGGGAGTTCTTTTTAATTCAAAATGTGCTTCAGATCATTCACAGCTATGAAGTTTGTGATATTTGTATAGTAAATGATCCTATTACTTGGTATGCTGTCATTTATTGTCCTAAATCCATTTCTAGTCAAAATTCTGTAGCCATGAATTTTTCTTGATTGGGATAAACTTGTGAAGAACGCTGTATGGCACTTGGATTAGTGTAAAGATGGCATTTGGGATGTTTTGTAAAACTTTCAAATGGTCTAAACATGCCTGAAAATTGCATTTGATTAATTCATGAGGTGGTAAACCTAATAGGCCTTACACTGCCTTGCATTTTGATGTACATGGGATACAATGTCAAGCGTCTTTCAGAATTCAGTCTGAATTTATCTACAAAGAAGGTGACCATATTGGTAATCTGACCATATTGGTAATCTGTTTCTCCTAAACCCTTGTAGGAGATAATGGAAGATGACAGAAGGATTGTTAGCTATAATTTTCTGCATACTCAAAAGGGAAGTATAATGTCTCATTATAAACTGGCATATTGCTAAAAGATTTATGGATCAAATGAGACTCGGAAGACAATGTGCGAAAATGGCTGGGAAAACTGAGTATGTAGAACAGGGTAGCAGTCAGATCCCAATAATAAGCTAGAGATAAACTCAATTAATGAGTGAATACTTGCTCATAATACTGTCTAGAGGAAGCAAATGGGATTAAGAAATATTGTTTTTAAATATCACTTTGGAACTTGAGGAGACTCGAATAGACGTTTTGCATTGTTCAGTCCGTTTTAATTTAGTCTTGGTTGCATTTTCACACTCGGAATGAACCCAAATCATTTTAAGAGTTTAAGAGTGGGTTTGTCTCAGTACAAAATTAAAACAAACTAATTAGAAGCAATCCAATAATTTGGATTTAACTCTGATTTATACTTGGAAATAGGCAAATACATGTTTTACTCAAAAAGACATGACACAGAAATATTGCCAATCCATAAATCCATCTTAGATGTCCGGACTGCTTTATGTGAATAAATACTGCACACATGGTAACCCATGTCCATGTGTGGTCTGTTGTTAGCCAATGTTAGCCATTGGCTATTGCATGGGCATGCGTTTTTTTACGGTTCCTTTCTTATTTTTCTCTCAGAAGACGGACATGAAGACCTTGAGCCAGGTCCAGGTGTGTAATCTTTTTCGCTGGGTTTAGTCTCTTTTAGTCAGGCTAAACCAATCTGCAATAGTTGTGTGCCCAAACCTTGCTCTAAGAATAACGATCAGGTATCCATCTGCTGAACAAAAAATACATGCAGTACAAATTGAAAACTGGTGCGCCTGGAGCCAACAATGCAAAATTATTTTATAACAAATAGGAGCAATCATACTGTATATGATTTGCAGTGTCCAAAAAAATTGATGTTTTTCTGAATAAAGGACATTAGCATGATTAGTAATAAAGACATGTTAGCATATGCAGGCTCTTTTCAACAGTATATATAATTACTAGTGAATTAAGACAAAATACTTAAGTCACTTACAATAAAAATAAGCTTGAACGTATGTTCAACTGAGCATGACTAACAATAGAAATTAGTATAATGCTAACATCCACCATCTGCATTTTTTTAATGATAGAAACCTTAATAGTGCTAATCCTATAAAATGAAGGAACCTAGGGTGCCAAGGAGTGAATGCAGTTTAGCTTACTCCAGCATTTGTGCATTAGTGTCCATTTATTACCAGCTGCTTGTAACCAAACAACGCTAATGTTTCTTTCAGTGAAAGCAACCTAGCATGACTCCAAATTATACAAATGAGTATAATGCTGACATCAACCATAACCTTTTTTTGCTGCAACTCCGGTTGTTTTTAGAGAAACAGCTTTACAATACTAATGTCTTTTAAAATTAAAGGGCATGAGAATGACTAAAATTGGAAGCATTTTGGCCTACTCCTGTGTAAATTAGCATCCATTTATTACAATTTAACAATACTAATGTTGTTTTTTGTGACTTACAACAATATTAAAGTTAATAATGCTATTGTTCACTATTAGCTTTTTTCTAAAACAGGAGATTTATTTTTAGAAACCTACTTGCTCCTTTTAAAATAAGCTAGCAGCAAGATTGTGTGACTAGCATTTTTAGTCAGCATGCTAGAAAGAATGCTACCCAATGCTATTCCTTCTCTCAAAGATTAGCATTGCTAGAAAACAATACAAATAAGTATGATGTAATCATTTACTTTCACAAAATGAGCAACCAGCAAATGTTTTGAGTAAAATACCCTAACACATATGGCCTCTTACGATGACAGGACGCTAGCTTGACTAGCAATAAGAGTGGTATAGCTAATTTTTGTCTCTCCGAGTAGCTCTTGTTAATGATTAGATGTGGTTGGGCAAACAGTTCAAACTGTAAAAGAACTTTGATAAAGGTAGAAAGCTAGAATGGCTAGCAATAACTTAGGTTCTGTTCTGCTGAGAGAAATATTGAATGTGGTGCAAAGACTATTGCAGAATCTCTGTGGCATTTGTGTATGTACAGTATGTCTATGTATTCATAACCCATTGTCAGTGTTGTGGTAAATACTAAGCCTGCCATCGAACTGTCTTATAAACAATGCTATTACAAAAAAAAAAAAACCTTCCAGCTTATGTATTTGAAGCTCTGATGATAATTAAGCAAAAGCGTCTATTTTGTTCCACCGTCATTATTCCCTTATGAAACCCATTATGTAGATTATAATAATATGCAACTCTATTTTTTTTTGTTTTGTTCTTATTTATTAAGAGCAACTTTTATTTCCCCCAGGGCCATAATACCTCATTGACTTTTGTTGTTTTTTGTGCTTTTTTTCTCAAATGTGTTGCATTCACTAGGCAAAAAAATGACTATGTGGCATTTTTAAGGAAAAAAAAAACAAAAACACGAAAAAACGATTAGCATTGTACCTATTGGCAAAACCAGTGTTGTGTGAAAAGATGTATGACAATGCGTGTGCTTAAGTATGGGATAGAGAGAGAGAGAGAGAGAGAGAGAGAGAGAGAGCAGGACAACGATGAACGATTTAGTGCCTGGAGAGAAACTATCATCAATGGCAGTACATAGCAGTTTGTGTGTGTGTGTGTGTGTGTGTGTGTGTGTGTGTGTGTGTTTGTGGATGTGCTGATCTAGGTTTTTGGCCATCATTATTGTACAGCATGTACAGTAGACAGCATGTCCTGCATTAATTATAATTTGAAGATGAAAATGTATACACTGATGCTACTGGTTAATGATGGGCAGAGAAGGCTGTAAATATGACTTTGGATAGAGCTGAGTATTGCAAAAGTATGGGATTGCAGTGGGGAGCATTGTCAAATCTCATCACCAGGGTCCCAGATTTGATCCAAAACTCACATTACTGTGGTTAGTCAGGTAGTCTTTGAGTTGAATATTTGTGTTTGTTCTTACTGTGGGTTTCCTCTGGGTTCTCTGGTTTCCTCCAAAAAGTATGCCAGTAAGTGGGTTGCTTATTTAAATGAGTGCTGAATTTCTTTCACAGGTAACACTTGTCCCAAGTGTTTCCTGTGAAGATGAATGAATGGAATGGTGGATCTTAATATTACTGGCTGGTGGTGAACCAGTGGACATTGAGCTCAAAGATGGACATAAGGAACATCATGGGGCTCCTGTCACTTTAGATTACAGGTAATCCCTGATTTACAATGGAGATGCATTCCGATGGCCCCATAGGAACCCGATGCTCAAAAATTTAAGAGAGATGGCCTAGCCTATCCAGGAGTCTTGAGGAATGGTGAACAGTATGGGGTAGTATACTGTTTTTGTTAATAATTGTACAATAATTTAGCAAAACAGACACATTCACAAACTGTACTGTGTAAACTATACAGTTTATATGTATGTGGCAGTGGACACATGGACAAGCACAAGTTCACATGTGGAGGGCGAAGCATAAAATGCTGTGTTTGCTACAATTGTGTCATAGCGCTATTATTATCGTAAGATCGAAAACATTGTATGTCAAAATTTTATAACTAGGGGGTATTTATAATCATTTTTTATTAACCACTTGCTCATGAACAAATATTCCTGAGCTTTTACGACATCCTACTACAACAAGGTACATTAACATTATCATCATTTCAGACGGCATACATAAAACATTATTTTGTCAAAGCAAACCAGATTCAGAAACATGTTGATGGTAGTATTCGGGCATTCATTGTCAAAAGGTTAAGATATTGTCCAAATGCAATCATTTCAGAAGTTTTTTTATTTAAGACACTAAAATAGTATTAATAAGTTTGTCTCTGGTTAATAAATGTGAGGAAATACATCAATGAGATCGCAGACACCCACATGTCCTGGTGTTACTGTGAGTGATCTGCTCAAATTAAGTTAGTAACAGGTGCTTTCAGGATGTGAGCTTGCAAACTCTCGATGATAAGAGTGAGCTATTTCTTTTGCACCACATAAGCGCCCCTGTAATGGTTGATATATGAAAGCCTGGGATGCCACCGGAATGGTTTGCTGGGTCTGGATTAGGATAACTGTTCACAAGTACGTCTCCAATTTAGTCCATCAGGCATTGTGGGAATGAGGAATGAAACACAAAATCTACATGTACCTGGACTGGTTATTTGTCTACAACTGATTTTGTTTCTTTGCTTGCTGCTGAGGATGGCTTCCAAGGGATGATTTTGCTGCAGTACTGGGCAAGTGGTTCTAAGTAATGCCAAGTGGTTAAGTGGTTATTTTGAGCTTCTAAACAGGCAGTTAATGAAATGAGTCCTTATCCCAAGATCACCATGCTGCTTCTATTGGGGCCTACAGTTTTTCCCATCTAAATATTATATTAATACAGGTAGCGACAGCGATATGACAAAATTGTACAAATTGGATCAAAATTGTGAGTTTCATGCAAACGTAAGAAGCATATGCTCCCCCATCTACTCAACCTGCACTCCACGCATCCACACCAGTGCTTGTCTTCACCCATTCTGCCACATAAATATATACTATATAGAGTGGTTTATAGTAAATGGTTCTGTTTTAATAAATTTGGTAATTTCTATATTAATATTCTTAGTCTATTTTCTCTAAAGCTGTTTTGCGACAGAAGCCATTGTTCAAACTGCTATACAGATCAAATAGGACATTTTAATAAATGGAATTGAATAGAATGTTTGACAAATTCAATGTAACATGAAACACAATGCAGTCTAAGCATAACGTTGTTGGTTTTCATAGGTTGTAAATTTCCAGCCATTTGGAAAAATGGAATGAACATTGTTTTTTACTTTTGAAATGGATGTCACATTAATTCAGTCAAATTCCATTTAGTTTTTGTCCCAGTTTTAACAATAGACTAGATTAGAATTATTAATGTAAAAGCCTGAGATGAGTGTGACGAGGAAAATCTTCCTGAAATAACAAAATAAAGGATGCTTGGGTGGATATATAAATAAATCTATAAATCTAGTTTAAGATTGTTTTTACTAACAGTCCAAATGTGTTCGAAGGTTGCTTAGTGAGTCCTGACTAGTCATGTAATCACATGACTGTCATGCGTATTCTATCCATCATCCACCTTCGCTTTGTGTCTTCGTCCTACCCATCCCTTTCCTTTTGTCTCCCGCCGCTCCTGCAGACGATGAGAAGAAACCTGTCCTACGTTCCTCCACTCCCGTTCAGCCGTCATTTGACCCAGAAGCAAGTTTGTCTTCTTGAGACTCCTCTGTCTTTCCATCTGCTTTTATCGCATTAATTTCAATCACATTTTTTTTTTTTTTACATCTATACTGGCTCGGTGCGTTCTGCGTAGGAGAAAACATACGCACGCACTCCAAGTTGGCGTAGAGCTTTTGTTTCCAGCAGATTGCTCGTTCCTTCATCCCTCCATCTGCTTGCGTTTGCTCCCTGTCCTTCGTGTGTCACGCGATGGCGCTTTTCCGAGCCTGCGTTTATCACTTCGCTGCCTACACGCACAACTGACTTAGTGCTGCTTAGGTCAGCTGTTGTAGGATCTACACATTTCGAGCGTTTATCGACAAATACGCACCAGCAGTGACATTTAGTCGTCAATATTCATTATTCCAGCACAAAGGTAGAGTTTAAAGACACTCCTGGGAATGTGGAAGTAAATGACTAGACTTTTTCCTGGACCTAATTATATACCAGGTGTGCTGTATACCAGCATAAATAATAAAATGTAGGGATTTGGAATTGTATGTAAGAGATTTGTAGGCGTATCTAAGCATTTTAAGTGTGTTCTGTGTCTTCTGTGTATGAAAGGCTGTGAGGAGAAAGCAGTAACCAATGGGAGGAAAGGCAAGTGTCGAATGAAGTGTGGATTGCAGTGCATCTGGTTTCCATACTTTTTGTTTAGTTTGTTTTGGTGCTTTATTTGAATTTTTTCATTTCCATTTTCTCTCCTTCTTTTTTCTCTCTCTCTTATATGAGAGGGTGTGCGATATATATATTGCATGTTATTTTTATTCCCCTTGCTCTCTCTCTCTCTCTCCCTCTCTCTCTCTTTGGTTTTCAAAAGTGTTTGCAGTGAATATATCTCACATATCATCACCTTACTTCCTGTGCAGTGATGTGTGCAGTTATTAATGTGCAATATCATGCTTTTCATAAATAACAGGCCCAGATTCTCTTTACTTTTTGACTGATTTAAATATCTGACACATTCTGTGCAGATTAATGATGCTAATTTTAAAGGGAGCAGTTTGTAATGTTAAAAGCATGTATTCTCTTCTGTGAGTTGAATGATTATTATCATTACAATTATCATTTAAAATAAGGCTTTATGTAATAAAATAAACACCAAATTCTGAGCAAACTGTACGGTTTAGAATTAAAGGAGCAGTTAGTCATTCTTTTTGAATTGCAACTGCAGTAAAATAGCCTCAGGAGTCACTGTTTTCTTTTTTAATAGCAAAGATTTCAGAAAAAAGAAAAAGAAAAAAAAGAAAGCTGAAAAAAAAAACCCTGCCCTGTACCTTTAAATTTGGAGTATTGTTTTAGGTTTAGATATACATTATAACATTACAGACTGCACTTTAAAGTCACAACACTTATATAAACAAAAGTATTGTGTATGTGTGTATACATATATACAATATGATGATGATAGATAGATATATAGATAGATCGATAGATCGATAGATCGATAGATCGATAGATCTTTTATTTGGTTAAAGTCCTTACTAGCTTTACTTTAAAAAATCCCTCCTGGACAATTGTATACTTTTCTGTTGCAGTGACAACATATGACCAGTAGATGGAGCAAAACGCTACAAAGCCAGGAGCTGTTCAGTGTTTTTCAGTGCTGAACTGAATATTTCTTCCAATAAGTCAAACTTGGGAGGTTTATTAATGACATTCGACCCAAACATAACTAACTTCTACTATTTATATGTAAGAGATTGAGGGCAGTTATTCTGGCTCACTCGCTTTAATAATTTAGCTGCAATGGATTCATTGCATGATGGGTTTTTCATCATCCTTTTGAAAGCAGATTGTTTCTTTTATGAAGGTAGCTGATGCTAAATCTGTGAGGTTATTCTGTTATACATAGGGATTGGGAGAAAACACATACACACTGCTTTACATTGCATACACACTGTGCGCTTTTTTGTTTTTGTTACCCATTTTTGTTGTCCATGCTGATTATGCATCATACAGAGGTGACATGGGAGGACCAGCAGAACATGCACAACGGTTTGGTCCACCATAATGGCCATCCACTGCCGCCAGGTTGGTCCTGCCTGATTGGACTTTTTCCCTCCTCTTGTGTGCTTTCTTCTTCATTTCCTCTGGAAAAAACTTTCAATCCAATAATTATCCAAAGACTAAATTGCACATATACACTTAATAAATATATGTTGCTAAATGCAATAGATTTTTTTATTTCTATAATTAAATGGACCGTTTTTTGTAGCATTTCAAAATGGACCTCCTTTGGAACGTACTGTAGGTTAAAGAAAGTTTCCAGGCCAGAAAAAAGACAACAGAAAGTTAAAAGGAAGAAACTAGCTGCATTGGTGACACGGAACCATGTGAGGATTTTCCAAGCTTTATTTGATGATAGATCTTTTTATACAAGGCTAAGACTGCTTACAAACATTTCAGACTTAATAAAAGTAATTATGGTGCTTTGAAGCAATAATATTTCTAGGTAAAGTTTATTTTTTGTGTCTTATTTTTCACTGTGGGTCAGGGGATGTTCTGTTCTGAAAGAAATGGCACAGTTGTTAAATCTGCACTACACCCCCACATACTGAGTGTGGAAAGAACAGAATCAGGAGTGAGGGCTCGTATCATGCAAGATTGACGAATAACATTTCTAAGAACATTTTACACAATCCAGAGTGACTTGGAAGCAAATTTGGTGCAATGCTGAAGTGTGCTGATGAGGAAAAGATATTGAGGCAGTCCTGATAGAATGCTGAAGTGTGTTGATTATAACGCATTAATTAACGCTGATGACCACATCAACAGTGCAAACAATGAATCAGACTTTTATTGTTGTATTTTTTATTGAGTTAAACACAATCACGCAGTAAAATGCTTGGGAAAAGGCAAAATCGTTTTTTCCATGATTCATCAGGACCTGTAGTTGATTGCTGTAATCTATGGCAAAAATCCATACGATTAGTTTTTCTGGCTTTCTGTCTGTTATGCTTATAAGAGCGGCCTCTACAGGCAAATCATTGACACAACATGCTGTTTGTTTTTACACGCGAGACCATGTGGAGAGTGCATGGAGTGCTATATTATATGTATTTTTTAATAATTTATTAATTATATAATTATAATCATAATTTTTTTTTATTTCTTTTAGCACATTTCTTATGATTCAGTACTGTTTTTTTCTACAAAACAAAAAAAATTAAATTTTCTACAGAACAAAAATAGCTCGGTAATCGTCAGAAGTCAGTTAATTAGCAAATATGTAACACAACCATAAGGCTTTATATAAATAAAATTATTGCTCAAACAAGGACGTGCTTTTATGGAAAACCTGTGAATAAACAGACATGAACCAATGGTGAAACAGGGTTGGGGAGATTACATAAAGGAAAGCACACACATGTAACACAAAGCTAATAATGGGATGCACTGGTGAAATTACATGAATTAAAACAAAATTCATGTGGGGCATGAAAGACTGATATAATTACAGAAGTCTGTTGCACTGCATCCTGGCATGTGCTTCATACTGGTGTGAATGGAGCAAAAGAAAATCTCAAAGGGGGATTTTTTGGGGGGGAAAGTGAGGGTAATGGCACTCAAAAATCCTGGCTAAATTAAACTGTCTAACTAATGTAAAATATTTTTCCGAGGGAAGGGGTAGCTTAATGGTTAATTCTTTGGACTTTGAATCCGAAGGCTGGTGAGTTCAATTCATAGCTGCTACTCAGCGGCCCCTGAGCAAGGCCCTTTACTCCATAGCTGATCAGTTTTAGAAATAAGACAAATGTAAGTCATTCTGGATAAGGTGTCTGCCAAATTCCGTGTATGTGGATGATAAACAGGTTTAGGATTACACCACTTTGAAGACATTTTGGTAGCAGAAAATATGCATCTTGGCGAACAGATGCTGCAAAGACACGTACAAAATATTCCTGATTGTCACTGTTTCACTGTCAAACAAATTTCTATTGTTTAAAGTTCTTCAATGCAAGTACCAGTGCAGCAAATTACTGGAATTAAGCAAGCTACCCTCACAATTGCCGTTGTGGGGTTTGCACAAATGTCTGCCTTCTTCTTCTTAATTAAACTTTGTTCCCTTGCTTGTGGTTTGACACTGAAAACAAATTGATTTGCAAATGAAATTGCTTCTCAGGGCTGCACGCTTTTGCTCGCTTTGCCATAGCAACGTGGCCGTGTTTAGCTTGGTAACTTACGACTGGCAGTTATCTCATCCTGTCCTGAGAATATACGAGGGATTGAATCGATGCTTGTTAGTCTTTTTTAGAGCCTGAACTTGATGACATAATACGGGTCAATTGAGTCGGTCCATAAAAACAGCTTCTTAATACTCTATATAAGGAACCATAGCTAAGGACTCACATAACTTATGTAATATAGAAAAAACAAAAACATCAGCTGGCGTAGCATAACTTAAACTAGGTGATCCGAACCTGTTCCAGCATGACAATGGCCCTGTGCACAAAGCCAGCTTTAATAAAATATACTTTGAGTAGGTTAGAGTGGAAGATCTTGAGTCGCCTGCTGTAGAGCTCTGACCTTAAACCTGCTCAAACATTTGGGGATAAATTGGAACTCTGAATGCACCCCAGGCCAAGAAAAGTAAGAAATAGGCACTTACTTGCCACATATACATTACAGCTCAGGGAAATTTTTTCTTCATATATCGCAGCTTGTTAGGAAGCTAAGCTCAGAGTGCAGGGAAGCCATGACACAGCACCCATGGAGCTGAGAGTGTTAGGGGCCTTGCTTAAGGGCCCAACAGTGGCTTGGCGATACTGTGGCTTGAACCCACAACTTTCCAAATCTCCTCAAACACACTCCGAAATCTAGAGGAACATCTTTGCAGAAGAGTGGAGGCTATTAACACAGCAAAATAGGAATAGGATGTTTAAAAAGCCCACCAACTTTTTTTCCATATAGTGAAAGACATTCAGCAGTGGGAATGCATGATGTCATGGTTGGTCCCATGATTTTACACGCACTGTGTTTGGTTTTATGATTTATGGTAGCTGCAGATAACGGCAAAGCTCATTAGAACGAAATCCAGAAAGCGGAATAAAAAAAAAAAAACAGCACTGAAGCAGATGTGGGGAGGGATTTAAATATGCAAAGGTGAGAGTGTTGTCCAATTAGTGTCATGTATTGCCTAAAGGACCACTTGAAAGTGTGTGTGTATATGCATGCGTGCGTGTGTGTGTTTAGTCAACTATTATTCTCCACTATTCTCTTTGTTCAGGGCTTTTTGCAGCAGCTTTTGCTTCCACAGGAGTTACACAAGCGCTTTCGAGTGGATCGTCTTCCTGTCCTCTTTTCTACACCTCTATCTTTTTTTTTTATCCTATCCTTTTCTCTTCAGGTCTCTTGGGCTCTGTTTCTTATTCTGTGCTCTCTTTATTAACATCACTTTTAACATTTCCAGAAGATTCTTCCTTAGGAATTCACTTCAAACCCATTTTGTGTCTTATTCACTTCAAGTTTTTTTCCATTACTGTTGTTGCTGGTGTTGTGGTTGTTGTCGTGGTTGTTGTTTTCGTAGCTGTACCCCATTTTTATGTATCCCTGTAACCCAAACCCCATACATACCTTTTTTTTAAACACTTATTCCCAACACACACACACACACAGACACACACACCCTCTTATACCCATGTCCTCTGTGTTTGTGTTTGTGTTTGTGTATTGTGTGTATGTGATGTGATGTGATGTGAACCTCGTCTCCCTTCCTGAACTTAACACAATAACCCCCTCCGAAGCCATGGAGCCGAACACTTGGACAAACTCAGGTCTGTCTTTCCTTCTTTTCTGCTCCTTCTTTCTTCCTTGCACTTCTTCTTCTTCTCGTTCTCCTCCTTCTTTTTCTTTACTCATGCCCATTTCTGCTTCAGCGCACAGAGTGTGTGTGTGTGTGTGTGTGTGTGTGTGTGTGTGTGTGTGTGTGTGTGTGTGTGTGTGTGTGTGTGTGTTTGTGTGTGTGAGTGAGCGAGAGAGGGGGTGATGTCTCCAAACAGTCTTGCTCATGTAGCGGAACATCTGGAATTTTTTTTTATTTAAAGTAACAAAAATGTTATAGGTAAGTAGGCAGATAAGATGTATAGCTAGACATTTTTGAAATAAAATTGCAAAAAGGTAGTAGAGACAGACATTTGCAAATTTAAATGGCTTATTCCCTTTTTTAAGGATTCCCAGAGCGGCCAGTTGATTTTGACACAATGGCAAAAAAATCCTCAGTCAGACAGAATGGCTGTCTCATTTTGACACACAATATTGCTACAGTATATGCTTTGTAAATACAACAACCCCCATCCCCTCCCCCACCAGCCAAAGCCTTTTTTCCACTGCACAGAACCCGAATATTTAGTGCCAAGAAAGGGATTTTTTGCAATGCTTACAAATCCAGGTGACAATTGCATAAGTTACATACATTGCATGAGGAGTGGTTGCTTATGGGTTAAGGCTCTGGGTTACTACTTGGATGTTTATAGGTTCAAGCACTGTTATTACCAGGATGCCACTCTTGGGCCCTTGTGCGAGGTCCTTAAAGATTTGTGCTCCAGGGGTGCTGTATTTTGACTGACCCCAGCTTCTCATCTCTGGGATATGCGAAGAAAGAATTTCACTATGCTGTAAGGTACATGTGACAAGCAAACAGTTTTTAACATTTTAGGGGTTACACTGTAGGAAAATAATTAAAAATGTGCTAATTTGGTTCATACAAATAAGAAGTGTACTCCTCTTAACCCCAATAAATCCTGTGGTTAATTTGTCCTTTTGCCAGTGACCTTAATTTTTTTCCTGATGCCATCATCATTTATTATCTTCGTATAGTTACATTTCATGTTGTGGAAGTTACTTCCTTGTTCACGTTTGGTGTTCTAAGGTGTATATTTATAGTGTAGTTATTTGTATTTTATGTGTTATTTATCAAGTCTAATCATGTGTTTTACACTATTTGGACAAAGGTTTGTCACCCGCTGTCCATAAGATTAATATGGGCTTTTTGAACATCCCATTCCATATTTAGTCCTCATTTGCTGTAGTAATAATAATCCAGTGAAGTCAGGCACTGATGTAGAGTGAGAAAGCCTGGAGTGCAGTCAGTGTTTCAGTTCATCCTAATAGGATTAAGATTAGAACTCTTTTGTAGGCCACTCAAGGTCTTCTCCTATCTTCATGGAGCTGGTTTTGTGCACAGGAGCATTGTCATGATTCCAGCATGTTTGGATCTCGTAGTTCATGTAAAAAGTAAAATGGCATGCTACCGTGTCCTTGTATGCAAGTTTGTGGTGGCAGTTTGGGGAAGAATATGGCTGGTGAAGTCAGGTGTCTGAATACTTTTGTATGTAGAGTGTATGTAATATGCGATATTGAGAATTGGTGTTTTTGGGGACAATACATAATGCATAATCTATTACAGCGTTCTTGAATGCACATGAACTTGCTATACACTAAATGATTGGACCTGCAAAGTTAGACACATCTACTGTAGAAATTGGCGCATCTTCAAATTAATGCAACATAATGAATTTGGTTTAAATGTCAGACCCATGCTTAACCTGCAATAAAATAGTAATTCATGCATTTTTCCATATTAAATTTAATGCTGATGTTATCATTGGTGATAAAATGCTGCTTTTACCTTCGGTACTAAGACTGTTCTAATTCTTTTGTCAATTTGATGGAAAATAGCCTAGAGCTACAATCCAAGTTTTTGTCCAGTTTGTGGTTTTTTTTTTTTTTTGCCTTTGAATGTGCGGTGGAAAAAAACTTTTGGTTTGGACTTTTGGTTTATTAGTAATACTTTTGCAAACATTTCATATTTATTTAATAATGTGCCATTGGACATACCATCAGTACTTCAGGAGTGATCTCACATTTGGTGTTACACAAAAAAATAAAGTATATATCATCTAGCTATCGTGACACAATTTGCCTTTGTTACAGTTTTTTTCTGCATATGATCCTATTAATAGTCCTCAATAACGGCAATGTATTATATAGTACTATTTTTTGTTATTGTTGAGTAGAAAGGATTAAAAATATTTACCCTTTTAGTACATACATACCTTTGACCTAAACATTGTTCTGCCATATCCAATTCCACTGGAATTGTGTTGCAAGTGGATAAAATGCAAGTGGATAGATTATATTAGGGTCAATATAATAAGGTTTCATTCATGTGGTCAGTGGTCAAAAAATGATCAGTTTATGGAAAGTATTGTCAGTATATAAATATTGGTGAACTGCATATATTTATTATCCTGATGCATGTGAGATTTCCTGACACCGTTTTCAGGTCATGTACAGGGAGTGCAGAATTATTAGGCAAGTTGTATTTTTGAGGATTAATTTTATTTGAGGATTTAATTTGAACAACAACCATGTTCTCAGTGAACACAAAAAACTCATTAATATCAAAGCTGAATATTTTTGGAAGTAGTTTTTTAGTTTTAGCTATTTTAGGGGGATATCTGTGTGTGCAGGTGACTATTACTGTGCATAATTATTAGGCAACTTAACAAAAAACAAATTTATACCCATTTCAATTATTTATTTTTACCAGTGAAACCAATATAACATCTCAACATTCACAAATATACATTTCTGACATTCAAAAACCAAACAAAAACAAATCAGTGACCAATATAGCCACCTTTCTTTGCAAGGACACTCAAAAGCCTGCCATCCATGGATTCTGTCAGTGTTTTGATCTGTTCACCATCAACATTGCGTGCAGCAGCAACCACAGCCTCCCAGACACTGTTCAGAGAGGTGTACTGTTTTCCCTCCTTGTAAATCGCACATTTGATGATGGACCACAGGTTCTCAATGGGGTTCAGATCAGGTGAACAAGGAGGCCATATCATTAGATTTTCTTTTTTTATACCCTTTCTTGCCAGCCACGCTGTGGAGTACTTGGACGTGTGTGATGGAGCATTGTCCTGCATGAAAATCATGTTTTTCTTGAAGGATGCAGACTTCTTCCTGTACCACTGCTTGAAGAAGGTGTCTTCCAGAAACTGGCAGTAGGACTGGGAGTTCAGCTTGACTCCATCCTCAACCCGAAAAGGCCCCACAAGCTCATCTTTGATGATACCAGCCCAAACCAGTACTCCACCTCCACCTTGCTGGTGTCTGAGTCGGACTGGAGCTCTCTGCCCTTTACCAATCCAGCCACGGGCCCATCCATCTGGCCCATCAAGACTCACTCTCATTTCATCAGTCCATAAAACCTTAGAAAAATCAGTCTTGAGATATTTCTTGGCCCAGTCTTGACGTTTCAGCTTGTGTGTCTTGTTCAGTGGTGGTCGACTTTCTGCCTTTCTTACCTTGGCCATGTCTCTGAGTATTGCACACCTTGTGCTTTTGGGCACTCCAGTGATGTTGCAGCTCTGAAATATGGCCAAACTGGTGGCAAGTGGCATCTTGGCAGCTGCACGCTTGACTTTTCTCAGTTCACGGGCAGTTATTTTGCGCCTTGGTTTTTCCACACGCTTCTTGCGACCCTGTTGACTATTTTGAATGAAACGCTTGATTGTTCGATGATCACGCTTCAGAAGCTTGGCTATTTTAAGACTGCTGCATCCCTCTGCAATATATCTCACTATTTTTGACTTTTCTGAGCCTGTCAAGTCCTTCTTTTGACCCATTTTGCCAAAGGAAAGGAAGTTGCCTAATAATTATGCACACCTGATATAGGGTGTTGATGTCATTAGACCACACCCCTTCTCATTACAGAGATGCACATCACCTAATATGCTTAATTGGTAGTAGGCTTTCGAGCCTATACAGCTTGGAGTAAGACAACATGCATAACGAGGATGATGTGGTCAAAATACTCATTTGCCTAATAATTCTGCACTCCCTGTATGTAATCAATCATTGACTGCTTTTTCCCCCTTCCCTTTTTTTTCCCCCATCATGCTCCACATTATCATCTTTATATATATGTTTGAAAAGTAGAGATATCGAAAACAACCACAGAGAACAGAAATGAAGGTAGGCCAGATGTTTTTTTGGCCTCACTGATGCCAAAAAAAAAAGATTTCCAATTAGGTTATCGAGCCAGAATGTCATTTTAATGGAATTTGTAATGAAAGAGAGACCCTACAATTAAGGTCATGACACTTTCCTTAAATGACGACAAATCCTATATAACCGCTTTCTAACAATGAATACAAAGAAAATATCAAGGAAAACCAATTACTGTCCTTAATAGTATTTTGGATTGAGAATGTGATATGATGCATTAGTGCACAGAGTGAAATAAATATGATTTTAATTTCTATGCTTACTTAAATGAAGATCATTAAATTGGAAACTACTAATAATGTTCAAATGTGATAAATATCACAACAGCCACTCTGCGCATAGATTCATATTTTTCCCCAGCAGCATCACTGATTCAGCATTTTTTTTTGGTAAATTCAAGACGGATTTGTAATTCGATCTCACGCGAGCCGAAACTAAGGATACACAGCTTTTCGCAGCTTCGTGGCTCACACAATGCCCTGAAAGATTTTTTATTATGATGATTTCCTTTAGAAATGAACCTGCAAAAAAATTGAGACTCAGCAAAAAAGCGGATCGAGTGCTCCACTAGAACACATTGTGGGTTATTTTTCTCTTTCTTGTGGGAATTGAAGTCTATAGCAAAAGTGATGAAAAAGGATTTTTTGTTTTCGGGTCTTTGGGGCTTTCGAAAATAACTTTACCTGCAAATGGAAAATTGCTACCAAGCTTATTAAGACTAGGTTTGAATTTAATATGTTGCATCATTTCTGAATGTTCTGAACTGCATAAACATGAGGTTTATCTGGAGTCATAGATGAATAAAGACTCTAAAGAGAATGCCAGTACTGTGCCAATCATATACATTTGACAATTTGTATTAAAGTTAAGATGTTTAAGAAGAATTTGCTTAGCAAATATTTTTCTCATTATGAATATAGCAACTTCATCATATCTGCAATTCAAAATTGTCCAAAATAAGTCTCTTTCAATCTTTTTTTATCAGTCTTTATCTGCAGGATACAAACACTCCCACATGCTGATCACAAACCTTCACATTCTCAACTGAGAGTGTGAAAGGCCTGTATAGTTTGCCCTGCTTTAACCATCCATGCTTCATTCACATCAATCATCACAAGCTATTTAAGCTAATGTTATGCTTGATGTGATGCTATCTGCTTTCTATTCTGCTAACACACACACAAACACACAAACACACACACTTATAGATGCATTTTGTCACACATACACTTACCATTGTTCACGTCCGGCAGGTGCCATGGACATGGAGGAGAGAACGCGGCAGATGAAGCTGAAGGTGGACAAGTACAAGCATGGAGCAGGCTCTGATTCCCGCCTGGACCAAGACCACCGCTCAAAGGCAAGTCACTTAGCCATGAGTATGCACATACAAAAAATGTAGAGCTGCTTGTTCGTGCAGTGACCACATAGCAGGAGCAGCACAATGCATAAAATCACACGCAAATCCGGGTAAGAACTTCAGCAATCAATGCGCACAGCAAACAAATCTAATCTTAGTTACATTAATGTTGCCTGGTTGCCAGAAAAAGATGGACAGCTTTAAAAAAACATCACACCGATTACAGCATTTATCCAATCGTCTTACAACTGTCGCATTTATACAGTTAATGAGTTAAAAATCTTGCTTGAAAAGCCCAGCATTGGCATCTTAGTAGTGTTCATATTAATGCTTTGATCACATGTCCAATGACTTTACCACTGAGCTACAACTTCCTTATGACCACAATCTCCCTGAGCAAGAAAGCATCCAAAATTGGGAAGTGGTAGCTCAGTGAATAAGATATTGGACTTCTGATTGGAAAGTCAAGGATTCAATTCCAGCACCACCAAGCTGCCACTGCTGGGTCCTTGAGTAAGGCCCTTAACTCTCAACCGGTCAGCTGTATAACTGGTGGTATATTAGGCAGCAAGTGAACATTTTGTCCTCGAAGCTGACGTGTTAGAAGCAGGAATGGGCGAGATAAAGGATTTGAGCGTCTAGACGATTGGGTCAGAGCATCTCCAAAACTGCAGCTCTTGTGTGATGTAGGTCTGGAGTGGTCAGTATCTATCACTCCTGAAGGAACAGTGTTGAACCCGCAGGAGGGTCATTGGTGGCCAAGACTCATTGATGGAGAAATGAATGCTTTTAATGCTGGACAGGTCAGAAATGTTTTGGCAGCAAACGCAAGACCAACACAAAATTAGGCAAATGATTGGTGGCCATGAAGTTATGCCTGGTCAGTGTATATTATTTGGATTGTAAACTATATATTTAAAATTTTAAACACTAAAACACATTATTTCCATGTAAAATACCACAGAGTATAGTGGAGGGAGTGATTGAGGGAACGATTTAAGTCACGATTCACACCGGTTTGTGTCATACATTTGATATTCTGACACGTTTCAGTACTTCACCGACTCTGATTTACACATGGATGCCTTTAAATTTTACTTATGCCACAATTTCTTTTACTTGTCCAGGTTAAGTAAAGCCCGATTATGTAAGAAGGCCAGTACAGTATAGCGTAATATAAAGTAGTCTATTTTAATAAACTTTGTCTAGGTTATCTAGTAACCATTTTACCTATAAAACCAAAATCCAGTTTTATTGAGATAATAGAAAATCAGGTGGGAAAAACAATGGTCTCTTTGTGCATGCATAATTATAAAGTTGACTAATATTTTTTTCACTTCTGATCGGTTGTTTAAACGTCATGTTAGAATCGAATTAATTCGATTACGAAAGAATAAATAACTGCTTCAATGAAAGCAGGTCTTACATTTCAACTCAGAACATTCATTAAATATAAGGTTGGTGTCTTGGCCGGCTTTACTGCTTTTCTGTGCAGCTCAAGCGCAAGAACATCTCAACCTACTTTCATAAAAATAGATTCCAATTTCTCCGAGCATCCTCCTGACAGCTTTGTTTAAACTCACCGCGATTGAAAACACCACACACATAATCTAGTGAATGTACTTGTCCTGGTGCTTTTGCAAAAGTTAAGGATGATTTAAAATGCATAATGTATTTGTATAAATATGCTAGGACAGATTGTCCAATTGTCTTCCTAAGAACTCGAAAAAAGGGCTCTTACGCATTTTGTATTATCTGAAGGACGCAGAGTCTGTTCTCTTCCTGCCAAATTAGTCATGTTTGTGCAACTTTGCATTGTCCAATAACTCTGTCTGAAACTCCTGTTAAAAACAGGTCAAGAAAAACCATGTATCATGAAGGACGCTGTTTATATCCACGCCGGTAGAGACAGGTGGTCTGAAAGGCTTCTGTTATAAAACCGGCACCATGAACAAAACATACGGCGCTCTTAAGGTTGAAGTCTGTCATCTGTGGAGCTTTTATGGGGTGTATTCAAATTAAGGAACATTATTGCAGAAGGATTCCAGTAGTTGGAGTCATAATGTGCTTAACCTTTCAGTTGAAAATAACTGTTTAAAAACAGGGTCTAGATTTTATTGTAGACTGTTCTTGTGTGTCAACTTGTGGGAATGAAATTCATTCAGGGTGGGGACAATATTTTATAAAAAAAAATCTGTTTGATTAAACTCCAACACAGATATATTCTAATTAGCTAATGCAACTATTTTGGTATTGATACTAGACATCACAACAGGAAAGTAAGCACAAACTTGATAGTGTTTTACGATAACACAATGTTCCATAGTGGTCTAATGTTATTTGCCACACACACATCTAAACAATGTACCACATGAAGTAAAGTATTGTTAAAGACTGGCCAATGATATGGAATAAAAAAATAGAAACAATTAGAAAGATTAAATATAAAAATATATATATTACCAGTTAAAAAATACCAAGAGGAATAATATAGAATGTACAAAATAATCAAATATAATTGAAATAATCAAATAAATGTGGTGTAATATTGTTTACCCGTTTATAGGAGCATTCAGGGGAACTTTCATATCAGCATTTACACATGGACAAGGTTATCTTAGCAAGTGAAATAAATAAATAAATACTCAAACGAAATGACTCTTCATTGTCTGGAATGAAAAGCTGTGAAAAGAGAAGTGTGGCATGCAAGTACATTACAGTGAAACAGTGGCTTCGGTGCGATTGTGGACAGATGGCAAGCGAGACAGAGAGAAACGAGAGGGACAAGTGAGATTAATGTAAAATAGGCTGATACAAAAAGGGGATTTATGGGATGTTTACCTTTAGGTTTAATCGGCATTCACACCTGCACTCACAGGAAAAAAGGGTTATTCGTGGGTTTAAGGTGGAATCTCTTATTCTGGGGGGAGGGAAATACTCCTGTGCATGAATAGATGTATGGATAAATGATGAATAGGTAGATCATGGATGGATGGATGGACGGACGGACACATGGATGCATGGGTAGATGGATGGATAGTTGGATGGAAAAGCCATGTTCCTAATCAAGTAGAGGGATAAACAAAGTCATGGCTGGATATTTGTTTACATGTTTAGAAGGTGGTGGATGGATGAATAAACTGGTGGTTGGATAGATCCCGGGATTATGCAGGTATGTATGGGTTAGATGGATTGATGAGCAGATGAATGAAAATAATTGTTGTATAGATCACATCATAATTTATGCATTGGTGGGTGAATAATGAGTGGATGGTTAAAAGGTGCTGGATTGGCAGATAATTGGTTAATAATTAGATCAGATGATTAAAGATAAATGAGAAGCTTGGATGGATGAATGAAACATTTGCTTTTTTGGAGGGATCAATTGATGGACAGATAGATCATAGCATGATATTAAAATCATTAAAATGGATGGATGGATGGATAAAATGGTGGACAGATGGTTTAACTAACAGGAGGTATGATCACATGGTAGCTTGGGTGAATCAATATGGAACTGGTGGATGGATTCATGGAACTGATATGTGGACAAGTCACAACCTGGTGCATATGTGTGTATATGTAAGTATTTGGGGAATGATGGATGGATGAATGGATGTTTGGCCAAAGATAAATTCAAGTTTCATATAAAGTTATTAACTTGTGCTTTTTGTTGACAAAAAGAAGTTTTATGATGCTGCAATACTGTACCACATATTAGAAATACTGGTCTGATTGTATCCTTTGCTCTCTCTGTAGCATTCCGGCAGGGACGTGAAACACGGGTTGGACAATCTCTCGGCCAAATCTTCTGACAGCGACGTGAGCGACGTGTCCGCTGTATCGAGAAGCAGCAGTGCCTCTCGCTTCAGCAGCGCGAGCTACATGTCCATCCAGTCCGAACGGCCGAGAGGCAACCGCAAGATCAGGTGAGACATGCCCATAGGTCAAGGGGGAAGTTTGCCAGAGATGGGTGAAATAATTATTATGTACTTTTATCTGAAACTAAGGAGCAGTTCCGGGGTTGTCTGTGAGGAAAACCTCTGTTCTCGTATCCTTTATTGAACCAGGAAATGCTCTAATGATAATAATTTCTTGGATGGGAGTTCAGGTTTGGTTCTTTATGAGCTTTAATGGAGCCAAACACCTGAACTTTATTAATATAATAGACACCAGTCACTGGCAAACTATGACTATGAAAGTTTATGGTATTTTAACCTTTATGGTTTAATAGATTTTTACCAAGCAGAGCTTCTTGCAATGTTTCCTTCACCTTTTATATCAATAAAAGGGACATCCATTGCAATTTACTAAACAGAACATGTGTGGAAATTAACGTATAGTACTTTGTGACCTCACTGTTTGCATTTCATCTTTATGTTGCGCCGATGTCCAAATTAATCTAGCTGCCATTGTGGATAATGTTTATTTATTACTCTTTTATTTGTTTTTGTCTGTTATTTCTCTTTTTATCTGCATGGCCTTGCTTTTCCTGTCCTAGCAAAATTATGCAGGGGTGGAGCCTTTCCCAGGAGGGGGAAGAGCTTTCTGGGGAGGTGTTACTTAAGGAGGAGGAAGAAGGGGTGGGGAATGATTGTGGGAGCAGTCAAAATGCAAGGACACGTAGGGTAGATAGAGGGGCGGGGTCTATTGAGGAACCTGACCAGAGGAGGTTCTCAGACAATGACCTCAGGTAAACTGCTATCAACATGGAACTTTCTGTATCTACTGTCCTACTGAATGAGGATAATGGATTTACCAATTAAATTAATATAGTTTAAGTTGTGCAAACCTTTTCAAAATTGGTTTATAGGCAAGCCAGAGGAAACCTATAGTCAATAGGTTGTACTATCTATTATATTGATTTAAAATTTGATGTGATTCTAAAGAAAAAATATAGCTATTAGCATATTATCTGATATTTCCTTATAGTTCGTTCTTACTGTTGTTGTTTTTTTTTTGTGTTGCAGTCAGACTTAAATGAACTTTTTTTTATTATTAAGTTTATTATGCTTAACTTTAGATAAATATATAATCAATCAATACTACCATAACATTATTGTATGCTGAACCAACTAAACATGCTAAATGTTCAACCTCATAGTTGGGTAATGTGTTTTTATTAACTAATAACTATGGTTGGCAATAGTATTTATTTGTTTAATATTTGTTCAGCAATTTAGTAAAATATTAAAGTAGTATTCAGATTAGTTACAAGGAGCATCTTAGATTTGTAGGAAAGATACCAGAGCTTTTTGGAAGTGTTATATAATTTTGAGCATTAAATGCATCTATTGGTGTATTTGTAAGTTATGGTTCAGACAGCCATTCGACTAAAACGTATATCTTATCTGTTTTCTCAGCAAATTCAATTGAACATGTCATTGTAAACAAATGTCAATGTAGCTGAACATAAGTCTTTATGATCAGATCAGCTGATTACATCTTGAGTACACATCTACTGTATACAGGTGAGATAACCCACTGAAGCATGTGTTAGGCTTGTTATAAACTGTTTTTGGGAAGTCCAAATCTTAGTGCTGGCTGGCAGATTTGTTTAAAGGATGTACAAACACTGGCATTGCCTCAATGTGGGAAACTGCACTCTGCTCAATGTTGCAATCGTTTTTTTTGTTGCAGTCAGACTTAAATGAACCTTTTTTATTATTAAGTTTATTATGCTTAACTTCAGATGAATATAAAATCAATCAATACTACCATAACATTATTGTATGCTAAACCAACTAAACATGCTAAATGTTCAACCTCATGGTTGGCTAATGTGTTTTTATTAACTAATAACTATGGTTGGCAATAGTATTTATTTGTTTAATATTTGTTCAGCAATTTAGTAAAATATTAAAGTAGTATTCAGATTAGTTACAAGGAGCATCTTAGATTTGTAGGAAAGATACCAGAGCTTTTTGTAAATGTTATATAATTTTGAGCATTAAATTCATCTATTGGTGTATTTGTAAGTTATGGTTCAGACAGCCATTCTACTAAAACGTATATCTTATCTGTTTTCTCAGCAAATTCAATTGAACATGTCATTGTAAACAAATGTCAATGTAGCTGAACATAAGTCTTTATGATCAGATCAGCTGATTACATCTTGAGTACACATCTACTGTATACAGGTGAGATAACCCACTGAAGCATGTGTTAGGCTTGTTATAAACTGTTTTTGGGAAGTCCAAATCTTAGTGCTGGCTGGCAGATTTGTTTAAAGGATGTACAAACACTGGCATTGCCTCAATGTGGGAAACTGCACTCTGCTCAATGTTGCAATCGGCCGAATTGTTTGCAGTAAATCATTTCCCAGCAGTACACAGACCTTTTGCTTCGATGATGTTCTACCCTTTATCCAATTGCACATGGTCAAGACGGATGGCTCATTTTGTCAATTTCATGTCTGGCTTTTTAATAACAAGAACGACAAGCCAAGTTGACCTGAAGTGTTTGAAAGCATTATGTTCTAGGTGTCTGCTATTCCTTTTAATGCTTCAGTCTGCGATCATGTTTCGCTCCATTACTCACTGTGTGTTGAGAAACATCCATCGTCAAACGGATAAATGATATCACCGTGCACACTATAGGAATTGCTGGCTTATTTTCTTTTAAATAAAGGCTTGTGTAATCTTTAGGGAGCATGTGTCAGCAGAAATTGGCTTGTTATGCAATCCGATTACTAACCAACAGCACATATGATCCAGGAAAGAAATAATAATAGTAGATTGGGGTCATTGGCTATTACTGTGTAAAGCAAATATACACAACAATTCTCTTATTGGTTTCTAAATAAATGAGAAGAAATCATGATACATGCAAAGAGGTGATTTCTAGCTGTCAGTATACTCTTTAGAAAAAGGCCCTGTGTTCCATCCAACAAGGTTCAACAATGAGTTTTTCTGAAAGGAAGCTTAGAGAAGCCAACTGATAGTAAAGGACCTTTGTATTTGATAATGTATATGTTCATGCTAATGTTATAAACAATAATATTAAAACTTAAGTTAGGTAAATTACACAAGATTGATCATCCCAACACAGTTGACACCAGTCAAAAGGTGGGATATATAAGGCAGTTCTGAAAAGTCAGCTCTGATTTGAACAGTCAGCTATCAGGTGATTAAGCTACAGTAGATGACTCGGAACATCTCCAAAATGGCAGGTCTTTCTCAGTATGCCGTAATTGTACAAAAAATGAGAGGTAGAATAAGCGGTATATCTGCACCTAGGCCATGGTTACTCAAGGTTTATTTATTGACTTGTCCATGTCGATTGATTTCCATGTAGCACAAATTGGTTGTAGAAGTGCATAACTCTGACAGAAAGGTTCATAACCCACAGTGCATTGCATCATAGTACCAATGCTGAACTTTGTCCACCACTAAAAGCACCTACAATGTGAGCATCAGAACGAGACCTTATAAATCATCTTTTCTTGTATGTAAACATCAGAAAGAGACCTTATAAATCATCTTTTCTTGTAAAACATGTGGACAGCTGGTGTGTCTTGGCTTAATAACTAGGGAAAGAAAGTGCTCTTTTTTTTCGCAGTATTCAGGAATGGTTTAGGAACATGGCAGGGTTCAATGTGTTGATTTCAAAATTCCCAGACCAAGATTTCCAAGACCTCAAAATTTCCCAGACCTCGGTTTGATTGAGAATACTTGGGATGCAGTTGCAAAACATTTCCTCACAACTTATATGGCTGAATGGATTTGTTGCTAATAGATGGGAGCCAGAGGTCTTGCCGGGATGGTTCAGAATTGTTTTGGTGGTAGAAGTGGAACCTACGAAATATATGGCAGGTAGAAAAAGCTAATAGGCAGTGGACAAAAAGCAAAGAAGTCAAGAATAAATGTGATATTGCAGTGTGAAAAATGAAAGGAATTTGGCAAAAGAAAACCTTGAATGCTGTACTCGTATTTGCTTGCTTGGCTGTAGAGCATCTCTCTATGTGTCCATGTTTTGTCATGTATAATATATGTGGGGTAGATCAGACCCCTGATTTGGTAAGGGGAAATTTTACCCAAGAGTTGGGAGGAGAAAATTCTGGTTAAACACATAAAAAAAAAAAAAGCTACCCATTTGTTATACTTTGTACTGCATATAGTTGACCCACAATACCAGCATTAACCTAATTCGAAAGCAATTAGAAATGTAGGATCACTGGGAATTTGGAGAAGTGACATCATTAGCTATTCTTATCAAGAGTTAATGAGTGGTTAGTAAAGGACAGTGTTATTAGAACAGGTCGCATTCCTGCCATTCATATTTTTCCTAATAAACCGTTTAGCTTTCACTGCCAATGTTCTGCCTTTTTTTTTTTTTTTAGTAAACAGGGTGTCACTGGCAATGACCATATAAGGCAAACATGCAAACTAGTACTTACCTTCTTATGTAAACATTGAACAGAACAGATCACTAACATGTAGAAAATGAATTCTTTATTTAGCCTTCTGAAAGTTTGTTTAAACTTAAGTGGAGTCCTGGAATAGTTTAAGTTATATGTAGCATGGCTCCAGGTGCCAGGAAACAAGGTCTAGAGGATTAAGAGGAATGGGGCAATATAACAACAAATAATAATAACATATGAACTAGGAATTAAGAAACTAACTTTGCCAAAATTTAAAACATTTGAGGAAACTTGGAAATAAGACACAACAAGGTATAATGCTGCCTTTAATTCCTGCCAGAAATATTGTAATTATGAGTTTACTGCACTTAACATTTCAACATTTTCCTAAAAGCCCTGGTTTTCAGAATTTGGGGCAAAAACTTGTGCAGTCGATGGTAAGATTTAAGTGGTAATTTTCCATATCAACCCCTTTTTTTTTTTTTATATATATATATTTTCTTATCAGAGACGCAAACTCTGTTACATCAGACCTCTGGACATACACACAAACGTCCAAGAATTCAAAGACAGAAAAAGTAGACAAACTGTTTAAAACAAATATGGCCTAATTAGGTCCTGGAGTCCAAGCAATTCCATACATGAGTAAATTGGAACGTGGAAAAAATTATATTTGGAAAAACTTTAAAAAATTAAGGACTAGTTTCATGTGTCTCATTAGGGGTCAATGTAAGGCATTGAACATTACAGTAATTTGGATTGTTTATCATTGGACCATAATTTTAACTGAACTAGAACTTTGAAAATAAAACTGCATTAGTAAGGCAGATTATAGAGCCATACTTTCTAAATACATTTTTCTACTGCAAATTTTGTTTAAGCCTCTTAGTCAAGTTAGATTTTTGACCCTTCATAGAAAAAAGTTTTGGCACCACAGTTCAAAACCAAAACGGTTGGCAAATGGCAAACCATTAAAAAAACACACAACTTAGAACAAATAGAAGTGTGGTGTTTTCAGTGAAAATATGTAACATTAAGATACAGAAATATAGACCTAAAGATGCATGTAAGATTACATTTACAATTACAATTTTACATCACTAAATAACTTGCAAGTATAATTAACTAATTGTGTAATATACATAATTGTGTAACATTTATATATGAACACATAGGGACAATGTATTAAATGCAGGAGTCGCTAAAAAAACAAACAGTGACGGGTATTTAAACAGTCTGTAGCCTTATGATAAAACAGAATTTCATTAGCATTGCTATCACTTGCTTTGATGTTGACCACATTCATTTAAAGGTCATGGCTTATAGCAGACTAGTAGTAAGAATAAGTAAAATGCAGAGTCAGGCATTGCCTCTGATGTCAGCTCAAGTTTGCCTTGAACTGATGTTGGTAGAAGTTTTAGTGAGGCCAGTACTAAAATTAATTTATATACAGCATGTTTTGTTTTTCCTGTTTTTTCACCTATTTTCTTTCAACATTCTCTCACTGCCCAGCTCTCCTTAACACAACAACTATAACATAACATTTACCACAAACTTCCTCTGAAACACAAATCCATGCTAGCTGAAACAATCTGGGTTTTTTTTTCATAGTAAGCATACAGCTACAGGATACAGGATATATAGCATACAGCTTTGCATTGAGTTTGAGTCTCCAGTCTCCAGAATTCATATGCATATGAGTGGAAGTCAATGGGAAAAAAGTGTAGTCTGACGTCAAGTCTTAAGAATGGGCGATGGTGATACGTTATACTTAACGTAATGTTAATAATCAAAGTCTGGCCAAACGGACTTCTATTGGGATAAAATCCAATCAGGACCTGTGGTTTCTAAACTGTAAACATTTGAACCATCAGAAAACATTGAGTGATACTAAACAAAGCTGGCAGGGGCTAATAAGTGCTCTGAAATTATGTCCCAATTTTCCATATATTACTCTCTCTTCTCTGCAATGGTCTGCATTTTTGAGAAACAATTTATTGTCACATAAATATGGTAATACCCAGAGCTTAAATAAACACTGAGTTTAGAGCTCATTAAATGCAAACTTTGTGGTGTTAAAATCAGATGGATTGTAACTAGATAGATAGATAGATGGATGGATGGATGGATGGATGGATAGATGGATGAATGGATAGATAGATAGATCAATAGATCGATAGATGCTGTAAAGTTATAAAAGTTCAGATATGACTCAATGAGGTAATCCTAAGAACAGCTCAGAGAAGCATAGCATCCCATCACAGTGATGAGCTGCTGTTCAGTGTGATTGCAGTTGGTACAAATGACCTCCTGTCAACCCAACTCTTTTCTGCAGCCAAGCTGAATGAATCTTCTACTGAAGGAGCCCCGCTTCATTAAGTTTAAGTGTCATGGACCTGTTTGTTCAGCTCTAACTGTTATCATAAATATCATCTGAATCTAATTAGACATTAATTTAAATCAACATCACATGATCAGTCACCAGCTTTAGCATGTTAATTAGCAATAACAGTAGTGTGTATCATCTAATACTAAGTGCTGGAGTGCTGTTTTAATTGCTTTCATGGAGCATACACAATTTCTTGGCTAAACAAAATTAAAATGATGGATTGGGTTGACTAGGGCAATGGTTCCCATGGAAACCGTTGTTCCACATCACAGTGCCTGCAGAAATTATACTAATTACAGAGCACTTTCTGTCCTTGGGTTGTTAGTGGGAACAATCCGAGCCAACGGGTCATCTATCCTGTTCGAATTTCATTCTCCAGAATTATTGGTGTCCTTTCACGAAGCTAATACCGTAAGTACGAAAAAAATAACGGTTTGTGTTGTAATAGGAAAACAAACAAAACAGTATACCCAGAAGTTGATTATTGATCGAAACAACACATCCAGAAGTGTTTTATTCCTCTTAAGATACAGCTTTATTGTCATTGCAAAGTACAGGTACACAGCAACAAAATGCAGTTCAGCATCTGCCAGAAGTACATTGTGTAAACAAGTGTTTAATAGGAATTATTTTTCTCAAATTATGTATGTATGTATGTATTTACAACCCTTTTCCATTTTAAGGAAAAAACAAGGTACTTTTGAATTTAATGGCTGCAACAAAAACATTGAGGGCAAAAAAGTCTGGGAAAAGTAAGTATTATAAAAAGTAAACAGTTTGCAACTAAATAGATTTATTGACAACAGGTCAGTAAGATGATTGGGTATAAAGTTTTATAGAGGCATAAATATTGTTTTAGAGGCAGAGTCTCTCAGAAGTAAAGATGGGCAGAGCTTCACCAATCTGTAAAAGACAGTGTCAATGTATATACACAAATAATGTTAGTTAAACTGAAATAAAAAAAAAAACAGTTGAATATTCTATTTGATAAAGTACATAATATCATCAAAAGTTAAGAGATTCTAAGATTCTGGAGAAATCTCTGTGCACAAGGGACAAGGGCCAAAATCAACATTGGATGTCCGTGATCTTCGGGCCTATAGGCGGCACTGCAACAGTCATGATTCTGTAATGGAAATCACTTTATGGGCTCATTAACACCTCCAGAAATCATTCTCTGTAAACACAGTTTGTCATGTCATCCACAAATCAGGTTAAATCTCTATCATTTTTATTTGTATTTTACACAGTGTAAAATACCCTTATGTAAAATTAGGGTTGTGTCATACAGGGACCTCTGTAACTCCTGATTTGTCTTGGGTCTTTTAATAAAGTACACCATGTCATTGTAATTTTTTATGTTGTGGAGCATCAATGAAGCAAGTAAGCATCCAAAATTTGTTTACCTATCCGATAAACTGTATCCTGTACTTTTTTTGTACAATAATGTCTGGTAAAAGTCGCATTTTGTCTTCTTTTTCATTTTGTGATCTAATATCCTAAATCTCCTTGGCACAGAAGGGCAGGCATCTAAATAGAAGTGTCTTCTTTGCTTCCATCTATAGAGCTTTTTACAGATGATGTGAGATGCTTTGTACTGTATTTTTTCTGAAGACAACGGGATCATGGCCTAGATCAAGCAATTCGAGTCTGCAGAACATGGTGTACTATAAGATCCTCCGCATCATTCCAAATCTATTTTTTTGTGGCGAGATAATACCTGCATGCCAGTGCTTCTTGGAAGTGAACATCCTTTAGCAATTAGTGGAGATGCAGGCATGGTTTTTGGCACTGACTGCGGTATCTTACTCTACTCCTGGAGAACAGAGTCTGTCGAGCTGTTCTTATTTACAGATTTAGGTTTTAATGTCCCGTCTCTCTGGCAGCCTCCTACACACAGACTTTCTTCTTTACTTGATTATCACTTGAGATGAAGCCAATACTATTAAAATGATAATGACAGGATGTGAGTAGAAGCCAGTTAACAGAGGAAATTATGCTAACAGGGCTACTGTAGCTATCATCTACATTTGGTCAATCAGGATAGCATTGACTTGAGCTTGTTACACAGAGCAGCCTAACATACATTGAGGAAAACTCTATCTACCATATTCCACACACAAGAACTCATGGTTGGCTAGTGCTACAGTGATTGACATGGGTTAAAGCGTTTATCATATTTTTCTTTCAGATAGCATAATCAGATTTGCTCTTTCGATTCCTGTAAAAATATCTTCCGACTCCATTGGCGATTGGGAGAGCATTAGCTACACTCTATACAAAGCCATAAAGTAAAGTAAGAAAAAAAATTGCCAGCATTAGCTCCAGGATACATCTCATTATGTACTCCAACCTTCATTGAAAGTGTAGTGTGTTTTTTGGACCATGCCTTTGTGGTTTAAACATTAAAGAGAATAATCCTATAGAGGACATTTAGAGACCCTTTGTGATGCTTTGCAGAAGCATTATGCTTTGTGACCTGGCATTTACATCAAATCATGTGCACTCTCTCAACAGGCAGGGGTTGCCTGAGCCAACTCTTGCAACCTAATTGACCTTGGTGAACTGAGTTTATTTCTGTTAGTGTGACTTGCAGGATCTTAAATAGCTTCCTGGCTGAGAGGTAGTAGATCCCTGGCCAAGCGTTGATCTCAATCTATCTTTCCTTGTGTTTATTATAAGGTCTTGCATTCAGGTCTCTCTCTCTCTCTCACTCAGTTGCACACTCTGATTATTCTGTTGACTTGGTTGTGCCAACATACCACTTTGAAAGTACACTGTGGTCTGTACTTTTATAGTATATAATTATATTATATGTAATAGTCAAATTGTGAAATATGTTTCAAGCCGGATATCAGATTTATATCCGACCACAAAAAGTGCCAATGGAATAAGGCAAGAAGCGCTTTCTTTTAAACCTTCTAGCTTCGAGTAATAAGTTGTAAAAAATATCTTGCAGGAAATGACAATTCTTCAGAAACTGCTTATTTAGATGAGCTGAGATAAGATGCTTTTTCTCCTCAATCAACCACAGCAAAACTAGCCAAATCATGAGAACGTATGTGCTCATGTAAGCAGAAGAGTGCCAACAGCACATTCCTCACAGTTTGTTATGTTGCCATGTGATTATTATTTCATTCAGCAGTATGTAATACATTAATACCCTGGTTTATCTCAGTGGTTAGGTTCCAACACCAAGATAAACGGACGCCACCCCACAAATGCAATTTTATGTATACAGTACTATACTGTATTAACATTTTACTTTATTTTATAAAAATAATTATATTTGTAATAATGCATTTCATTATTTCAACATTAAACTCCATAAAAACAATTCCCTATAAGTTTTTTGGTCTATCATGCTATCCACGAGAGACCGGAAAAATCAGCCAAACTAATTAGTAATGTGGAAATGCAATTTTGCAATAAACAGCGGGCGTGAGATTCGAACCACTGTTAATCGGGGATTTCGCGTTACGGGTTAGTCAAAGAAATTTAGAAATGAGCATCAGAAAATAATAAGGACATATTCCTCGGTCTTGCACACACGCAGTAATAGCGAATAAATGCAGTGCCAGGCTATTCCCAAAATACCGCTATGCTCCTAAAGGAAGCGCAAAATATTTCACTCGTTACACCGTGTGTAACTTGTCTTTCGTTAAAGCCTGTGTAAAGTTCATTAGTTTCAGTGTAGACACTTATTTATGTTCAAAATAAAAATATTTGTAAAATTCAGTGGGTGCAGCATATATATGGGTGCGCTTTATAGTCCGGAAATTACGGTATATGTTTTTTTAAATTTGTATTTTCTGTGCTATTTATCAGTCTATTTGACCCTTGCATATTATTATTTTTTTTTTTTTTGCAAGCTGCAGTCACCTGCCTTAATATATTAAACTTTAAATAGCATAGTTTCCAGAATCCTCTGTAAATCAGTGCTTACATGTTGCTCTGAGACGTATAGACAGTTTAGACTGTGCATATGTATGACATAGTTCCTAGCTTTTAATTCTGTTCACTCATGAATGGAACAAGCTTGTTTGTCTGCTCTGTGACATTTAATGAACAAAAAAGAACCGGGATTTGATATGTCCTGGCATCATTTGTGCTTTCACTTTCCAACGTATTATTGCAGAAGGAACAATTTAGCTATTGAAAAGAAAATGGGGTTGAGGTTATCCTGAAAATTGAGACATGTACGTTTATTAACCAGCCTGGTTTAAAAAACATAGCCAGCAAAGGACCACTATAGCAGGGGCTTCATTGACTACGCTTGTGTGCAATTCTCCAGCTAGAGAAATAATAGTGTGCATGTCTGTATAAAAAAAAAAAAAAAGACTCCCTAAGACTGGCTTATTATGGAGATGAAGGGTAGGTAATTGAAATTCACTCCCTTGTTGCTGCCAGACAAAAGCTGACGCACCTCTCCAAATGATGAGACTGTGATGCAAGATGAACTCCTGAGTGGCCTGTATAATTAGTGCTGCATCCAGAGAGAATCAAGTTAATGCCAATAGAGCCACAGTGGTCTTTTAAAAAAATACAACTGCCAATCAGTTGCACATCCTTTCGAACCTCTAAGAGCATTCAAAAAGGTAACTGCACAGGAGCTGGCCTATTTTTTAAATAATGTCAAATAGCCTGTAATATTGCAATCTGCCCTCTGCAAACATACATGAATGAATGTTTGCAGAATTTACTGCTTTTTTCAGAAATGTATTCATAGAAAGAACTTAGATTATTGAAAATCCTTGCATGTAATGAGACAGGTGCAGGTGTAGGTAAAGCAATTTTTTTGGAGGGAGGCAGAAAAATCCAAAATAGTCAGCAAGTTAAACGTCAGACAGGCAATAGCCAGGCCATCAGCAAATAGGATAAAGTATATAGAGTCAAGTGCATGTAAGCAAAACAGAGCGTATCCTTCACAATATTAATATGAATGAGAATTTCTTCTAGGGGGATTTGTATATGTAAGAGAATTGACTCTTTTGATAAGATTTCACCTAATTGACATGCTCTTGAGCTGTCTATTGTGTGGGTACCAGGATTTGACCTGATAGGATTTCTGTATTCCTAATCCATACCCATCAATACGAACCAGGATTTGACCTGATAGGATTTCTGTATTCCTAATCCATACCCATCTTGCCACTGACAATATGAACACTGCTGACAGAAATTCACATGTTAAACAGATTAGAATTTTTACACAATTCAGCCATTTCAAAGGCCAGTTCTGAGCTTGCACTCTATAGTGAAACTTTATATCTAACTCCAAAACCATCCTGCTAATCCTGATTTGCCCTAAAACCCTTGCTCATTTTAATTTTTTCCCCTTGTCTTCTTTTTTCTCCATCCCTTGCTTTCCTTCCCCACTGACAGCGACTTTGCATCCAAAATGAAAAACAGGCAAATGGGTGTGACGAGTGACACCAACCTGACCAAAAGCACCAGCATTGGCGGGGATATGTGCAGCCTGGAGAAGACAGATGGCAGCCAATCGGACACGGCTGTGGGCCTGGTGGGTGGAAACCTCAAAAAGAGGCGCTCGAGCATTGGGGCAAAAATGGCCGCCGTTGTGGGCTTGTCCCGCAAAAGCCGCAGCACTTCACAGCTCAGCCAAACAGGTAAGCGAAAAAAATGTAACGTGTTGGTATGGTGTGTGTGTGTGTGTGTGTGTTTTATTTCATCTGTCTTGTTTGTTGTTGGTTCCTTTCTTCCTTGTCTTGAGGTTTCAGAGATGGATCTCTTTTTATTCGACAGGATTCTTTTTACCTTCTTCTCTGCCTCTTCTGCTTTAGCTCAGGAAGTTGAAAGATTCCTCACAGGAACCAGGAAGCAGGGACACATTACAAACACAAATGCTCACTTTCGCTTCCTTTTTCTTCTAGATCATTGGATTTTTGTTACCCACCTCTTTATCTCTCCCTCTTTGTCTGCTTTTAACAGATGCCACTGTGCGTCAGTTCTGTCCTGTATTATTGTCTTTCTTAATTAGACCCCCCCACACACACACACAATCAAGTTGCTTGCTTCTTGCCAAAGCGGACTCTCCAAGTTGGAATATTCAGAGGTTCTTTGGTGTCCATGACTCTTTTTTCGAATTTGCAGTCTGTTCGTGTTACCATAGCTGCTTTGCATGTTTTATTTTTAATGGCAGGTCAGACAGAAATAGTGGGTGTTCCTCGTCATGCCTTGATAAATTCATATTCACAGGTCTTCAGGTGTTTGCATTGCTCTTGAGCACAAGAGAAAGTAGTCCAATAGACAGATGATACAGTTGATAAATTCACATCAGAGGGCCTTTTTAAATAAATCTGTATCATCATTTATATACTGTATTACATTCAAGAGACTGAATTGTATTGAGTGGTTCAGGTTTATTTATTTTTTCCGAATGGTTCAATTTCGCTCTATTTTTTTCATTAGCTATTTTAATAATATAATAATTGATGACTGATATCTAATATTTATCAATTCTTAATATTGAGGAAGAATTGATTTATATAATACTTAAAATTATTATTATTTTCTGTGTTTTAAGTCTGTAACATTTTGCTGGGCTAAGATTTCTTTGAACATGACAAATAGAAAATGAAATTAAAAAAGTTAGGGCTTTGGCCTTTTTTTTTTTTTTTACTTGGACAGTATGCACTTAGTCTCTTTACTCTTTACTTAGGCTTTTACGATAAACATACATAACCAGAGTTTTACTTACTTAGTTTTACTGCAATTTCTTAATATGGCTATAACTTTCACTGTCAGACTTCATGAATCTACAACCTACAACCTATTGTTTCATATAATATTTATTTATTTAGCTTTTTTATTTATTTATGGGTGGTACGAGTGTTCTTGTTTTCCCAAAAATTCTTAATAACCTGTTTTATGACATTTGTTAAGAGCAAAAAGGTCCATGCCAAATTGAAACTTTTTAAAAATTGCGAAAGACCATGGAGATTGTTACAATGAATATGTTTTATATACTATATGGATAAAAGTTGGCCATAAGATTCGATGTGCTTTTGAAACATTCAATTTCATATTTTGTCCCCATTTGCTATTAACCGCCACTCTTCTGGGAAGATCTTATTCTAGATTTTGGAGAGTGTTTGTGGATTTTAGAGTATTATTAAAATGGTGTTGTAAAGTCAGATACTGATGTAGTGTGAGGAGGCCTGGGGTGCCTACCAGTTCATCCCACAGGTACTCAGCAGGGTTAAGGTCAGAGCTATATAGCAGGCAACTCAAGATTTTTCACACCAACCCATGTAAAGTATATGTTTATGAAACTGGCTTTGTGCAGAGAGGAATTGCCATGCTGAAACTAGTTTGGGTCTCCTAGTACAAATAAAGGGAACGTTTATTTCTACCGCATTCCAGGCTTCCAACTTTGTGGTAACCTGATGTGGAAGGAAAAGTCAGGTGTCTTTTGTCCTCATAGTTTATGCATTAATTGAATAATATAAACAAACCGTTTACACACCTTGTGTAAAGGTATTGATGGGTTACCTGGACTATCTATAGACTAATAAGATAAGATGCTTAAATTATAACATTTTGGGAATGTATCCTTCGTGTTATTCATTCTCCCATTCAACAGAATGCGTTTTGCAAGGTAAAATATTGTAATTACTGCAATTAGGGGAATACATAAATGACTTTCGTAAAAAAGCAAGGAGTTGAGAGATTTCAGATCAATTACTATTGTGTGTGAGAAGCATGTGACACATATGATCTAAAAAAGCAAAAGAGAGAAAAGCTGTCCACAAACAATATACACATAATTTTCTGCACAATTCTAGAAAAGCATTAACATTTTTAACATGCTTTGAAGAAGATACGGACACCTGAGTCTTCTGTTGATCGCCAGTTTTTTAATTTATTTTTTACACCTGAAATAACTTTTATAAAGGATGTTTTTCTTTTGGGCAGTTTAAGTTGAATGACCACAGATATCTATCTATCTATCTATCTATCTATCTATCTATCTATCTATCTATCTATCCATCTATCCATCTATCCATCCATCCACATCCATCCATCTATCTATCTATCTATCTATCTATCTATCTATCTATCTATCTATCTATCTATCTATCTATCTATCTATCTATTTGACGGATTTAAAGCCCAGCTGATGTTAATAATTTGGCATTAGGACCCAGCAATGTCTTTCTGTCAGTCAAAGCTTTTTCATTTAGAAACTTCAAATCACTCTGCACAAAACTCCATGTTCTGCATCCATCTATTGCATCTGATAAAGCACTTCTATTCAATCATGCTTGTAAAATGTGCTTCAGTCTGCCCAGCATGTCATCTCTGCCAATTTCCCTGCTCATTATTGATTTTTTTTTGTGAATAATGCCATCAGCAAGAAATGTTTAATGGTCATTGATCTAAGACAAAGAACAGACAGAGAGCAAGAGAGAGAGAGAGTGAGAGCGACTGACCAGTCGTCTACTCAGCACTGACCCCTTGCTTCATCAGGTCTGAACATAGTCTCCTGTCTGTCTTTCTGTTTGCACACGTGAGGTCACAAAATAAGACATTTTTAAATGAACTCGTCTTGGCTATTATTTGCCTTGTTGCTCTCATGTGCAGATTTTCTTTTTTCCTTTTTGGTGACCCACAGTCATTTGCTGCATATATAGAAGCGTGGTTATATGCAGCTTGTGACTAGGCAGCACGTGGCCCTGTGTCCTTAGCTTTAGTGATTGTAAAATTCTGTCACGCTGCGATGTCTGCAAACGTTGGATCGTTTGTGCCAGATGGACTAGAGACTGGAGTGGAAGTGAAAGACGTGCGAGGGCCAGGAGGAAGTGCCGCAGTGAGAGCAATCTGGACCTCAAACTGACAAGTGCCAGAAGCCTGGCTTTTACTGAAATTCGGTGTTAAAGGTTCTGGATTTACTTTGTTGAATTTGCTATTGTGCATATCCAAATCTGCAATAAGGTCTCTTACCAAAGACTATTCAGTCAATTTCTTAGTTAGTTGGTACTTTTGATTATAGTGTGAAACAGTTTTATTCACTTTTAGCAGTTAAATCATATTTTGAAACAAACCAGGTTTGTTGAGGTTGCATGATGTAGACCAAAACTTACAGTTAAGACATTGCAGTTGGGCTTTTTGGCCCAAGATCACTTTCCATTGCCAGTACCATGGTTTGTACAGATGCATGACTTTTTTTTGCTCAGTCATTAGTATTATGTCATATAGTAGTTATTAGTTTGGGCTGTTGTGTTTGTTTTTATGCATTTAAAGCTGGACATATTCTTAATACAGATCCTGTAGTGTAACAATTAAGTCATTGTTGGTCATGCCATAGTTTGCTTAAACAAAATATTTTTCGTTTTATGCAATTATTTAAACAAAAAAAAATAAAAAAATAAAAAAAAACAAGAGGATGTAACAAAAATGTATTGGATTTCCTGCAAGAAAATCTTTAAACGTATTTCCTCACTTGTTAAAATATTGATTTTCACAAAAAAAAAATATATTTAGTATAATACATATTAAGGAATAAAAGTAATTTAGACATGAGATATTATCGTTCGGAAACCTGTATTTTAATGTTTCTTTATTACTTTCTAGAGCTTTATATTACTTTTATTTTTGTCCCTTTATGGAGCTGTTATTTTGCTTCCATTGATAAACAGCATGAAAGCTAAGCATAAAGGGCCTGAGTGAATAATATTCCAAATATCAAGTACCAATTTGCGTATGCAATGGGATGTTGTGGGTGATTTGCAAAGAATAATTACAGTACATGAATGACGTGATGTGTAAAGTCGGAGGAGGAACAATATGTAAATGAGGCTTTTAACATGTGCTGTTTGTTCTCAAGTTCAAACCTCAAAGAGAATGACGGAATTCGAAAACTATAAACTCAAGTAAAACAACAACAAATGCCAGAATGGTGTATAAGAATACCGGTCGAAAAGCGTTATTAACGTAAATAAGTCATGAGTCGACAAGATGTTTTATTTATTAGTTAAATCTGCAAAAATACAGCAAACACAGTCATTTGTGAATGTTTTGTGCCACAATGGCATCATTTTGAAATTATTCAGTTTAGGAAATGCTGCCATTTTTCTGTTAACTGACAGAAATAGGCTTTCTTAAATTTAATACATGATGGCGGTGGTACTAAGTAGTGCATGCACTAATTATTCCTTAGGTAACTTTCAGGTTGCTCTAGATCATATTGCTGGTACAAACTGATTCAGTCCCACTTCATGTGAAGTTTTGACATTGGACCTCCTAGAGTGTTCAAAGGCTCTGGCATGGAGAAGCTGGTGTTGGATCTGTGATGATCACAAATGTTGAGCTATTTTATGAGTTGCTCAGTAGCTCCTAGTTTTATAACTGTAAAGACTGTATAAGACTGTAGAAAGAACATTACTTATAATCTTACACTCCAGTGCTCATGTAAGTTCTCACTCTCCAGTGTTCTGTATTGTTGAAAGATTTATGATCAAACTCTTAATGTCACCCAAATGAGGATGGGTTCTCGTTTGAGTCTCAAGGTTTCTTCCCCATAACATCTAAGGGAGTTTTTCCTTGCCACAGTCGCCACGGCTGCTCATCAGGGATAAATGCACACTATTCACCTTGACTGTTGATTTCTGTAAAGCTGCTTTGAGACAATGTCTGTTGTGAAAAGCGCTATACAAATAAACTTGACTTTACTTGAATTTAGTCTGCATAGACACCATTCTAAATTTTGTACCTTAAAATAAAAACAACCTAAATTGCATATTTTGTACACATGAAAGATACAATTATTTATAGACACAGATTAAATGCATTTAGAATACTTAGGTATAGGGGATGGAGACTCTTCCTGTTTCCAAATGTGCTGTATTATTCAGCATGCTGCAAGCTTAAAGAGATGACATGGCCCTTAAATACACATTTACAGAACACAGTCCAGAACCTCGAAAATCTCATTGCGGTTCTGCTTTTCTGCCTCGTTTATCAACAGCATATTATTTCAGGTTTCGTGAGCGGCTCTGACCTCATTTCTGTGCCGTAATGTGCAGAATGTGCTTTCCGAACGCTCACCAGCACTTTTGTTCATCTCCTGAGACGTGCGAAGAACTACTGTAGCTAAGCATGAACAGCGAGTCACGTGGAGTTGTACTCATTCTGTCTCACCCTTTTTTGTGCTAGGAATGAAAAGTTGGTGCAGCAATGATAAATATAGGATACGGACAAGGATGTTGGTTTTCTTGTGTTGTGTTGTCTGCAAAATACAAAAGAGACACTCAGATCACACCATACACTGTTCACTCCCTGTTCACTAGGGGGGAAAAGGCTTCAGCTTCCCTTTAAATGCATTACAGCGTTCATCACTTCGGCAGCGTATCGCGTTTCACTGAGGATGTGCTGTTAGCTGGGCCAGGGCACATAATTGCATGAGCGTAGCACATGATTGCATTCGGTGTCACATGTACTATTTTGCTCCATCTATCATACCTCTTTTCCAGGGTAACAGGACTGTTCTAGCATTTCATGATGAATCCATTTGCAGGGACTGCAGTTAGCTAATCCTGTACTAATAATACATTTTATTCATTCTGACCTGCTTGACATGAATTATGATGGCATGATGATTTTTGCTAAAGTGAATTTAAGGTGAGTAGGTAAGTTCTCAGCAGCCACATGGACCAGATTTCTTGCTTTCTTTAAAGAGGTGATGAAACATTTCCCATTTTTTTGCTAATACATGGGCCTAAAAACTCCAGCTTTTCCTGATTATAAAAAAATCTCTAGCACCGTTTAAAGTTTTAATCAAGATTGCACTCGAATTATAGTGCAGGAGCATAGACATTTTGATAACCGGTATCTGATTAACATCCAATTTGATTAGATTTATATATATATATATATAGTTAATGAATTGAGGTTCTGAATGTCTGGTGCAGTCTTGTTGAGGTCGAGGTTTTAAACTTTCTTTTTTAAAAGTATTAATTATCTACTGTTTTTTTACAACCCAATATGGCGACCTTGAATTATTAGCTATTAATAGGAAGCTGTAATTGAATTTCTTCTTTCATCTGATTTTTTTTGTATTTTTAATGACAATGTAACACTGCGAGTTGTGAAGCTAAAAAAAACAGCACACCCTTTGTGTAAAACTGAATTGTAAATTATAGGTTGTGAATTTACCGCCATGATGGATCTTTAATATTGTTAAAAGACGTGAAACACCGATTGCGCATGCGCAGAGTGGGCATCCACTTCTCAGGTAAGTGTGCTTTTCCCAGGTGTGAGTGAGTGAGTGAGTGAGTGAGAGAGAGGGAGGTTTGGACAGAAATGGCGTTTGGCTGGTGATTAGGAGTTTATTTTAATTATTTTATTTTATTTTTTCTTTTGTTTTGTTTAATTATTTTGGTGTTAAATTTGAGAAAATCTAAACTGAGCACTGGAAACTGAAATGACACTGTACAGGTCACAAATAAACACAGTATAATGATATAAATTATAGTTTCTATTGTAGACGATAAGCAAGAATATATAGGGTGCATTTAACCACTAGTTTATTCAACCCTGAATAACTTACATTGTTTACTAATTATGTTTTACTAAAAGTTAATATATTTTACATATGTATATATTCGTGTGTGTGTGTGTGTGTGTGTGTGTGTGTGTGTGTGTGTACGGTAAGAGAATGAACATTACAATTCTATGTAATCAACATTAAAACCATATATTGTGCAGATTTTCCAGGAATGTCAGTGAGAGACACTGGTTTTGTTTGATTTTATAGCTGGTATTTTGTGTGGCATATGAATGAAGCAAATTTTTTTAGGAGACCTGTTTCAGGAATATAATACATAGCTTTTCAACATTCAACGGAATTTTCGATCATGGAGCAATAAATTAAGTATTTTATCTATGCAATTCTATTACCAGATTAATTAGGACACTGTTGGGTTCCTGTTTGTAGAGTATTGTGTTTAACTTGTAACTTGGAAATGGGCGGAGTGGGACGTCTTCGTAGAAAAGCAACTGACATTTACACTTCTGGCGTTTGTCATTTGCTCTTGTCCAGCGCGACAGTTATTCTATATATACAACTGAGTGATTGAGGGTTGAAGAGCCTTGCTCAAATGCTTTTTTTTTTTATTTTCAAAACACTGTATATAACTTTCACAAAAAACTATAACATTTAAACTTAGTAGGTTGGGTAAAAAAAAAAAAAAAAAACCTGAGAAAGTGTTAAAGACCTGACTTTAATCTGCATGTATTTTAAATGTGGATGTAAACGCAAAAGCGAAAGGATTGTTTCCATATATTTTTTTTTTAAACATTCCACAAAGGTGTTGTGCCAGGAAGCTATAGGCTATATACATTTTTTAATAAGATCGCTTCCCACTTCCAAACCGTCTGGGCTCAGTGAATGCAAATCCTTTTTTTGTCAAAAGCTAAATCCAGTGTGCCGGAGGCTAAAAAGAAAGTAGGATGATATATCTTGAAGCTGTGCTATGTTTAGAATTGAATGTGCTTATTCAAAAATGACTCACGGTGTACATATTATTGCATGTGTGGAAATGAGACATTCTCCGCATTGTCTGGGTTCAGGCTTTGCGTGATTTTCCTGTACAGAACTGAACATACAGACGTTGTGCTGTTACTTACTAACAAACACTGGTCTTCAAAGTGCAATGATAGCATTCCAAAAATATTTTAAATGTGTTTCAAAACATTATATTACAGATGAACGTTGCATCAGTTATTACACAATGTTTCCATTTTTAATGCAACAGGAATTTATATCTTATTGAGAATTAATTTTAATATATTTAAATATACTTTTTCGTCTTCACTGTTTTCCAATGCTTCACCTGACTTACATTTCCATCATATTATAATACTCATATGTGATATTCTTACATAAACCATATAGCAGTACATATTGGATCTGATGCGATTGTATTTTAAAGTAAAGCAATGAGGGTGGAAGCTAATTTTAATCTTAAATTTGTTGTGCTTAATGATATAATTACAATTGAGATTATTTACACAGCAAAACAATATACTGGCAATACAATTTCTCTGTACATAAAGGAAAAGTAACACTTTATAGCCTAATGTCAAAACTTTTTTAATTAAATGTAAATAAAAATGTAAATTTATTCAGATAGCTGTAAAAAAGAACACCTTTTAAAAAAAGACTGTTTGAAATCATTATCCTGGCTGAATCAGGTAACTGTCACAACATTGCAGGGAACCTGGCAAGAACATCATCTGTAATACTGTTGAAAAAAAAACATACAAATTTAAAAGAGATTGGAAGCATTGGAAAGAACCTAAGAAGTGAACATCCATGAACATCCACTGTTGCAGGCACAAGAGAGGTGGCACTGACATGCATACTGTAGCCCGATATGTATGGAAATTTTTAGGGACACCATGTAAACTACATTTTTTGTAGATGTATTCCAAAACCTATTTTTCGAAGTAGTATTGAATTTCTAGATTTTTCAACTGCTGCTTGCTTCCTAATTGCACTTGACAGTGAAGTAAAAATGAACTACTGTATCTGCTTCAACAATCAGCATTTTTACTGTCTGAATTGCATTGGATTTAAAGATCAGCACTTGCATTTTAAAAATCTGTGCCCTATTAAAACCAAAACTATTCTGTGTATCAAACAGAAAAATATGATAGATTTAGGGCATAAATAACTTGCAATAACACTTTTCAGTGTTTTACTCAACTCTGAATACACCTAATTTTTCCTAGAAATTAACTATTATAACTGTTAAGTTTAAATATTTGTAATGCCTCTTTACATTTTTGAAATTTGAAAGCAAAATTTTCATTGTAACGATTAAAACACAAGTGGAAAACAACATCATATAATCAAACGTATGTTATACGATTGCTTTATGACTTATCGGGAAATTAAATACTAATGCAAATAAATATTTTTTGAACATTTTTGTACAAGTGCAAGTTGAACATTTTATATACAAACTCCACGAATTTGCATTACAGTCAGCTATAGGCTATAATTTGTTTTTACTAACTTCTCACTATTGTT
Organism: Silurus asotus; assembly: GCA_024362625.1. NCBI lineage: Eukaryota > Metazoa > Chordata > Actinopteri > Siluriformes > Siluridae > Silurus > Silurus asotus. The sequence continues at coordinate 4,782,311 of MU564352.1, read as the reverse complement.
ATTTTTGTCTATGCGTCTTGATACAATATCACAGTGGAGAAAGCTCTGTATTTTATCCAATAACTGTAATTAATCATGATAATATGACTTGCAGGATAGAGATTCACAAGGCTTTATTATTCTCTTATTCTCTTATAAGTGCAAGATTTAACCTGGGCTGCTGATCATAACAATACTCACTGCCAGATTTGTGCTAAAATATGACATAATCACACCCCACACTGCAAGCCCCACCTCGAAACATCTTCATCAACAGAAAAAAAAAACCACAAACAATATAAGATCCCTACCTAACAGAGGCACAAAGTAGTTCATTTGTTTTACTGGTTTGTGCAGCGCTTTGGTGGGATAATATCCATTCCAATTCCATTCTTTCTCTTTTCTATGCTAAGCCTTGCAGACAATGCTTATTTTCAACTTCAGCTCAATTAACTTGCAATAGGAACAATATTGAAACACAAAATCTCTTGCAGATGCGTTGGGATTTTCCAGCATGGCGTGTACATAGTAACAGATGGAAGTGTAATAAGATGAATGGGACATGGAGAGAATCAAAATCACCCTGTTGTTTCATAATTAAAAAGAGACCATTCGCTTGTAGCAGGAATATGATTTAACTTTTTAGGTCGGAAAATTTTAGCCTTGAAGCTGCTCTAAAATTTAGCTTCAAGCAATTACAGGGTAAACATCAAAATCATTAAAATGCTTCTATAAACGCAAATTCAGAATGTTAGAAACTGTAAAAGACCAGTAGTGCTGCAAGTACCAATGCTAGTTTAGTAGCTAGCTAACTTCCAACTTCCAACTAAATAAAAAAATAATAATAATAGGAAAATATTATTATATATGATTTGGAGTAACCCTAAGGTGATTTTTTAAATATTGTTTTATCAAATTCTGAATTCTGTCTTTTAAAACTGCAATTTAGCACTACTTATAATAAAATTTTTTATTATCTATTAAATATATTTTTATTGTTTTATAAAATGTTGAATGTGCTGCAAAACAAGTTAGTACCTGTTTTTACTTATATTGACAATATTTCCTTATCCTGCATCTCATAGTTCTCTTTTAGTAAATGAATAAGCATACTGTATCCTTACTAGGCAGAATTGTAAAGCCTTGCAATCTGTAATTCTGACACTGAAACACATTGTGGTTTGTTGATATACAGATTCTTTCCAGGACCTGGATTTATTCATTCTATTTTAAGTCTTATTGTTTATTGTATTTCTACTCATCCAACTATTTTATCTCTTGACTTTAGTTTTGTTTGCTGCACTGTGTGTGTTTGAAAGGCTCAATCTATGCAGTTCATTTGCGGACATCTGGGCTGTGTTTGGCTCAGGAAATTACAATCAGTGCATGACTACAGATAGAAAGAAAGAGAAGGAGAGAGTCATGAGGTGTGCACAGCAGTCCATAGATGGCCAACTGTGCTGCATTGCAGAGAGACAGGAGATCTGTTTCTGGGATTTACTTTGAAGCTCAGGTTTCACACAAAGTAGTTTCACCATTAATTCTATGGAGAAAGTCAATCAGGACCAACAAACAAAGATACAGTTGTGTGCTTTATAAGCAGCTCTGTTTATTTTGGCTTTAATTTTACAGTCCAGTGGGTCTCATTCACAGGTGGTCCATGATTTTGTCCATCTATGACCATCATCACTTGAGTTACTTGACATAAGTTGTATGAAGAATTGATAATGAGTCTAGGGGCTGACACAATGGGCTCGAGGTTTGTAACCTTTTCACTCATAAAGCATTGCTCTTTAAGATTGTGTGACAAGAAATTAATGATTGGGGAGGGAAGTGTACTGTTAAAAAAAGATATGAAATATGAGAACAAATCACTCTACATTCTGCAAATCTACTTATCAGAATGAATCAAAACACTAAAATAAATACATTCATTGAAAAAGTATGAATCTGTATTGAAAACACATGGTGTTGGTAATGAGTTGTAACTATTTGTTATTATTTTAGGGTTATACAATTCAGTGGATGAGAATCATCCTATTATCTCCTTTGAAAATGTTCCTTACTGATTTCACTAGAGTACATACAGTATGATGGGCCATACAGCTTCAGGGGATCAGCGAGAGCGCAAGCATCCAGAGTTTTAGTCAATGCAAAACTTAATAGCTCGTCACTGTAGCTTGAAAAAGACTCGGACGATATGGATTTATTTTTTCACCCTATTAAAGGGCCCTTGTCCATGCGGTTATCTCAAAGCAGCTTTACAGAAATCCAGGTCAGAGGGAGTAAATATCAAGTCAAAGTAAACAAAAGTACTACAAATACTGTCTTAATAACATTAGAGAGAAACCTTAGAAGGTAGAGTGTTTTGTGGTGAGTTGTTGTGAGGTTAGTCAGACACTCAGATTTAAGATCAGTGACTTCCTCTAATCACACTGTTAATACATTCAAAATGATGGCGCACAAAATACGGATTTAGGTACATTCAGTGCTCTGGCACATGGAGTTCTTCCAAAGCCAGCGCTGTCTGAAATCACTCCCTCACACAGACACAGACCTTCAGACAACACTTGGAAAAATACTCATCACGATGAAATCACCATGAATGTTGCCAAATTACCTACTAGTCTAAAATCACACACATAATAAGAGCTAATAATATATATATATTTCTATGTATGGAATGCTTCATTATTGATTACCTTGTGGTTTCATAGTTTTAATATTATAAAACACTTTTATTAATATATTTACAGTGTATATGAATTTGTCTGTCAAAATTCTGTCTTTTCATTCATGTTTCAAACCTATTCTGCTTTATGAAATTAGCAAGATTTATTGGAATTTAACTATTCAGAGTGTTAGTCAATGAGAGACTTAATAAGCAGCACTTATATAAGACTACTGCTTCTGTCTTGCTGTTATTTTTGTGTTTAAAATATACTGATGTTGCATAAGCTTTTTACATTTGATCTATAGAACGCAATTCTGTTTTGGGGAAAAACTGTTTACAATGCAAAAAAATGTATAAAGATGTGGCCATAGCAGTGAGTACTGGGCCATGCTCAGGGTGTGCATCGACACAGATTCACTGTCACCATGGCAATGTGCGTTCCAGTTCTATTATTCGCATCTCGCTGTTTTCCATCTTCACCTGCTGTGCCACTCCTGTAGCGCGTTTGCAACACGCCTCGTTTTCTGATTCCGAGTACGGGCGAGCCACGTGAAATCTAAAGGTAATTCTTTTTATCCTTCACTGTCATCTTAACTTACCTCTGCCTCTGCAGGGCTCGAATTAATCAAGGTACCACGCTGATGCATAAGGAAAACAAGAAGGTAACCGGATGGCCTTTTTCTCCGTGCCTTGAGGTGTTTGGGTCTGTTTAGGAGCTCGGTTTTCACCCAGAGTATAAATTCATCTGAACTTTCATTCACTGGGGAATGAAGTATTTTGCTTAACCCTGACGTATTTCATTATATTTTAAAATACCGAGAACATCTTAGTTTCTTCTTGGTTGTAAGCAGCCGTAACTATTTTAATGAAGACACTCATAACAAACACATAATATTAAAGGAGTAGCTAGTTTCATGCTTAAAAAAATAAAACAAATAATTAATATATATATATATATATGATGAATAATAAAAAATGAATTTATTTGGCCACTCAGCAAACCTTTTCGATTTAAAGACAAATTGGACTAAGTATGTAAGTAAGTAAATCATTTAGTCAGTTAGCTAGCTTTAATTTATTTACATAAAAATATATATACTTTTAAATATATATAAATAAAACCAATGTGATCAACACATTTATTTTAGAATATATTTCTGCCTAGAACAGCATTGTTGAAATGGAATGCATGGAAGATATTTTTAAACGAACATGGTTTTTTTTAGTCTGTCAAAGTTGTGATTCACACACCCCCAAGAAGTGAGACATGGAACCAAAAATCCAAAACTGCTTCATATTTCTGTCAGCCTACACACACCTCAGTGCAAATTTAATACACTTCCTTGTTTTTTTCTTCTTCATTTTTTAGACTTCCTTAAAAAGTGTTCTAGTCGAATGGTGAATGGTTGTTTCCTCTGGTCCTGTTTCCTCATTTATATTACTCAGCATGGTGAGAAGGATGTTGCATGTTAAAGGGGAATTGTTAAGGTTGCGTTTATAATAACATTTAAATCCTTTTATTCCTAGTTCTCATGGGCATAGTCGGAAATAAAATTATTTTTTGACCATCCATCCATCCATGATTGTGTCTTTGCTAATGTGGTGTGTTGAGAGATATGTAGAAATGTAGAAATACTAACGGACTTCTTGCACAAATCGGTAAACATTTCGGATTAAAATAGAAAAAAATACAGTAAGTACCACTGTTCCTGATTGGTCAGATGGGTATTGATTTATTTTGTCTAACTTAAATTTCCAGCTACAAGTTTTATTTAAATGCAGTCATTCTTGTTCTTGTAACATGTTTTAAAAATGTGCACAAGGTCGATGGTGATCATTTTTGGAAGGACTTGGAAGGCTTTCCCCTCATTGGATGCTATGTAGTAAAGTATGTGACATCAGAATACTTTTTTTGGAAACTGGAAACCGTCCTGCAGCGTCCTGACATCGAACTCATGAAGTGCCTAGTAGTAGTTCTCTAGAAGGACACATGTATAGAACTGATACTTTGTATTACCACAGTAAGCACAGGCTTCAGACAGATATCAAAGCATATAAACATCCCAATCTGCTTCATAAGTATGTGCTTATTTACATCCTCTGAGGGTAATGTTACAGTATATGGAGCTTCAACAGTCATCTGCTGGACAAACACACATTCCAATATTTTCTCCACACCCCATCACGTTTATTTTTGTGTTTTTTGCTTTTTCGTGTTTTGTGTCTACAGCCATTGTAATAATGAAGGCTTTTTTCCCAGATTCCCAGAAACAGAAGCCTCTCAAAATGCTCTAGACTCTGTGTCTGCTTTCAACCTGACATGTTTTATTGCATGCTTATGACTGCTAAATTCTTGTTCCTTCTTTAGCTGCAAGTGAGTTTATAGCAGTGGATACACAAGCAAGCAACACACAGTTGGGACAGAGGATTTTAACAGAAGGACATTTTGCACTGGGCAGTTCTGGCACATGGCCATTGCGTGTTTATAAAACAAGTGTAGGAGCATCTTTCATGTTGTACAGTTTGATCATAACAATAATAATACAGTCAAACAGTATGTTTTAATCATCATATTATGGTGTAATAGGTCAATTAAATAGCTTATTAGTTCCAATATATTAATTGAACACTGTTGAAAGAAACTTGTAGTTTTTGTCCATTTATGGTTACATGCAATGTTGTGAAACTTTTCGCAAAAAGTCACTGTTGATTTGGCACTTATATACAGTCCTTTCTTTTGTGAAGTTCTGATCATTTTGTGAAATATCAATGTTATATTTATATTTATGTGTCTAGCTGTTTTAAAGCGCTGACACTTTAAAGTTACTTGAGACCCTATAGTTTAACAAACGTCTCCTCACAGAAAACATCACCAATTTTTGTTAAGCAACAATACATTTGCTTATGTGTTTATTTATATGCTTGGGTTATATGATGCATCTGCCATACAGGTGTCTGAATTAGCAGCTAGTATACAATCGAATTTGATAATTTCTGATTCATCTTGTAGCCAGAATTATTGTTTAAACAAAAAAAAAAAAAGAAAAAAATCCATCGAATTAGAAACAAGACATCAAAATTTGACTTCTCATAATTTATATATACATAAATTACATACCTTCTGTTTGGTCATTCATGCAATTATAAAAACAGTCAATCGTGTGAAAACAGAACAATGCGTTAAATTGTGCAAAAATTATACCGTTCAAGAGCTGTTAATGTAAAAATTAAAAAAGGAGTTCTGTGAATTTGATGACTGAGATTGTCATTGTTGTTGCCAGATGGGCTGGATTAATTTGCTCAGAAACTGATAATTTCCTGGAAATTTTCCACGCAACAGTCTTTAGAGAGTTTTCACAGAAAAACTGCAACAAAAAAAAACATTAAGTGAGAGACAGTTCTGCAGACGAAATCATCTTGTTGAGAGAGCTCGTAGGGGAATGGCATGAAGTTGATATGAGGGTTGTAGCAACTGAAATAATTACTTTGTACAATCGTTAGCAGAAAAGCTAACACGCAAAAATGCGCAAAAGGTCACACTTCAAGATGGATCAGGCTCACAAAGAGGTTGCACTGAGAATAAATAGACTGGGTTTCACTTAAAAATCAGAGGCTGAAGCTCTGAAAAATTAAAGACTGGAAATGAGCAAGCATTGTTTTTACTTTATTAGCTATTATTTATTGCTATTTAAAACAGTGAATGGCAACATGGCCCCAGGCCTAAAGTGTTTTATGGGTACCATAAACAAACACTAAATATGCACCCAGACTGTGAAGACTTTATAAAGACTGAAATATAACACTCTAATTGAACTTTTTAAAAGTGTAAGACTAGCATAATTATGTAATAAGCTAGTAACATTCTATCACAAATTGCCATGACTGGTCACATGTCAATTTGCCAAGAATTGATGCTCAACATCATGAGTAACATTAGCACTACACCCTAAACACACTTACATGAAAATACCATAGTTGGGTGTTAATAACCTAATCATCAGAACATATAACAGATGATGCAGCAGATACTTGACCCAGACCACTTGCAAAAAGTAATCGAGCTCGTCCTACTAACTCAGAGTGCCTCCTTATAAAGCTGGGATCTGCCATAAAAATGTTTAACTCTAATCCCTGCTCACAAAATGAACTAATTTGAATTATTAAGAACAAAATTTACATGCAGAGTAATACACAGTGGCATAGCTCAAAAGCCTAATGATGTATGCTTGGCATTTTGCTTTTTTGCTTCAATCAGGCATTAAATGAATGAGTGCTTTTCTGGCACTCTGTTCTAAATAGCGTGTGGTAATTGAATTGTTGTAACTGGTCCAGATGAGCACGTTTAAAATTAATTTATAAAGCTTTTATAAATGTTTTAATGCTGAAATTAGTCTTTGAAAAGTCAACTTCAGATGTACCTTCTTGTTCTCTTAGCTTTAAATCTCTGTACCGTCTTTGTAGTAGCATTGGACAATCCACATTTCAGTATCTTAGGTCTGTAAATATTATTTTGGACGCATTCTGTAATGTGTGTGTGTGTGTGTGTGTATGTGTGTGTGTGCCTTTGTGCTTCAGCACTAGATGAGCCATGCTAACACTTGGTGACTCAGCTCCATAAGGTTTTTAACTGACCTGTAAAGTCATTTGATGACATTCTCCTGCAATGTACTTAATCAGAGCTAAATTGCGCATGAAGAAATTGGTGTTTTTTTCTCCACTGCCTTCCTGATGCTTAAGTGCTATTTTTCAGACACCAAGGGTTGTAAATGTTAGTGTTTATTTATATATCTAATTTGCCTCCCCTCTAACCTGCCTACGCCTCACTATTTTTTCACAGATCTTTTACTCTAAGAACAGCAGCGACTTCCTCTCATCTTCCTCATCATGCCTCTTACCAGATATTTAGATTTGGCGAAGGATACACAGTGTGAGCAGACATAGTGGGCTATAAAGGAATCTAAGTTGTGTGTAGTGGTGGTAGCTTAGTAGAGAGTAAAGTGCATAGCTATTGCATAGTGCATTATGTGTAATAGTAGTTTATTGTGCGAACAAAATAGTGGATTGTATGTCTTAGTAGTGCATTGTGTGTCTCTGAGTATCACTTATAATGCATTATGTGGTTACAGTACTGCATTATAGGACACTAATAATGTATAATGGATCACAGTAATGGATTGTAGGACTCTATGCATTACGTGGTCAGTAGTGTGTTATGTGTTAACAAAAGTGCATTATGGGGTCATTGAGTCTTATATTGTGTAAAAAAAAAAAAAAAGATACTACAGATATATATAAATATATATTTTGTTTATATATAAGTACAATTTTGTTTTAAAAAACTTATTTTTTTAATAGAATCTTACATTTCAGCACTCCTGTACCTCAAAAGCACATGCACACAACGCTTCCTAAATCCCCTGGCAGATGTGGAGGATAGGATAGAATGCTCTTTCTCTAATAAGATCTTCATCTTTTAATGAACGCCTGTAATTAGTTCTCCCTCGACTGTCACCTGTCACTAATCCCATGCTGATATCCGTGTCGATTTTTTGTTTCGCATGTAGAGCAGTGAGTTCTTTGAATAAAGGTCACCCTGGCTTTTATTTATTAAGAATTTATGCACATTGATGCCAAAAAAACAATACACATTGGAGCTTATTTTTCACACGAAGATAGCTGTCTGTAAAAAAGTGTGTTTTAGGGTTTGATTCTTATTTGCAAAACTTGTTGCGAAATTTCTCAACCAACCATCATTCTATTAGTTAATACATTTTATATATAATGGATTTTTTCTTGCAATGAGTTTTCCAATTAGTCAAAAGATTAGTCTACTGTGGCAAAATTTAGTTTGATATTAATTTTCAGAGATTTTTGATGGCTACCAAATAACATCTGAGGTAACTTTTAACTAAATAATAATAATTCTCTTAGGTAACTTTAGCTAATTATTATTACTCTTCTGAGGTAACTTTTATGTAGCTTGTATAAATTTTCTTAGGTAACTTTTATCTTCTATTATTCATTTATGGTAATGTTTAGCTAGCTTTTATTAATTTTATTAGGCAACTATTATTTCTCCTTCGAGGTAACTTTCACCTAAATCTCCCTAATTTTCTGTTCTTTTTTTTTTTAGATTGCTACAAATTAACTTCTAAAGTAACTTTTAGTTAACTATCAATATTTTCTGAGGTAACTTTTGACTAAAAATCATTGATTTTTAAATAAATATTTAGCTAACTAAATATTTCTAACATTTAACCAACTATTATTATTTTCTGATTTAACTTTTAGCTATTGTTTCTCTTCTGAGGCAACCTTTAGCTGTCATTAATCTTCTGAGGTAACATTCAGCTATCATAAATTTTTTATGTAACTTTCACAAAACTATTATTACTTTTCTGAGGTAAATTTTGGATAGCTACAAATTAATGTCTGAGGAAACTTTTAAGTAATCATCATTAATCACCTGTTGTGATTTCTAGCTATGAATAATTATCTGTGGTGTCTTTTAGGTAACTATCAGTATCTTCCAACTACAAACATTTTGTAAAATATTTTAGCTAGCTGTCACTGAATATTTATGGTAAATTTCAGCTAGCTATCAACAATTTTATAACGTTAACTGGTATTTTATTTTATATTCTGTACTATTTTTATATAGTTGCCATTCCTTTTTTTGTAATAACTAAGTTAAATGTCACTTTACGAGAAAATTATATTTCTTAAAAAATATTCACCTTGCCATTAATAATGTTCTGTGGTTACATTTAACCTACTATCTATAATCTTTCTTTTGAATATTTTTCGATGTTCAGTAGTAAGTTTGATTCAGTCTGAAGTAATCCTCTGTGTCATGATCTGTGTTGTAGCTATGCTGCGAGACATTTATAATGATGTGTTTTCGAGAAAAGGTGAAATGAAAATGTATCTGTTTGTGAGACAGAATTTTCTCCAGGTCAATAGTCTGGGAAATGATGGACTGCTAAGATTGTAAAGCGAGAGATATTGTAATTATAGGTAGGCAAACAGACGACCCTGTTTGTTATCTGAGGAGAATCGTTTACTAAGAGGACGGATGTCGTGTGTTTGTGTGTGTGTGCGCATGCATGCATGCATATGTGTGTGCTTGCCACGTGAACCTGGTGTGTCTGGTGTGTGGTGCACAATCAGTCTGGAAGTCAGGAGGATAGAAAAGATGCTATTACTGCTAATGGCCCCACACACACGCACACACATGCACATACACAGCCACACACTGATGCTGTATCTCTGGGTAGAGCTCATTAGGTCTTAGGTGCTCATCCACAGCGCATCCTCCGATTGGCTGAGGGAGGAGGAAAGGAGGCTCTGCTCATCCTCTCCCCCTCTCTGTGAGAGAGAGAGAGAGAAAGTGATAGAGAGTGTGTTCACTCTCTAGAAACAAGAGCAGCCGAGACGAACAGACAGCCTCTTTCAGTTCAGAGCTCTAGTGCTGCATGCTCCTGGGATCTCATTCACATACATACACACCAAAAAAAAAAAGCAGAAACACAGTGCACTCTGCTACGGATAGGCGCATAGTTTTCATCTACAGGATTTTTTTCTTTTAAGGAGCAGCTCAATTTAAAGCATTCCAACTTTCACATTAGAGACACACAGTCTTTATTTTTTGACACAAAGTATTTTGAGGGCAAAATGGGAAGGCAGAGCAGCGATGCCACCAGCTCCACACCGAGCACGGGATCGTGCTCCAGCTCTGGGAACGGGCGCATGCAGCGCTCACAGAGCCGCATGAGCCTGTCTGCCTCGTTCGAAGCACTGGCTGTCTACTTCCCTTGCATGAACTCGTTCGATGAGGAGGAAGGAGGTAAGAGAGATCCTTGGCTTTTCTTAGAGTCTAATGTCTGGTGAGATGGAGAGGTTGAAGAGGAAGAGCATTGATTTGGAAATGTTTTTAGTAATATATTCAACACCTCTCGCTATTCAGTGTCATGCCTATTGACAGTTGTTTCATTGTTTGGTTTAGAGTTAGATATTAGAATTTATTCCAAAAATATTTCATGCATATCTGTTTTCTATTCCTGTGGCTTAAACATGATGCTGTGTGTTGAGCAAGCTTCAGTCAAGGTTGCTAGAACATATCCTGACCTTGACGCTTCAGTCTAGCTCTTCCGCTCTGTCTTCTTGGTAATAAAAACAAATGAGTATTGGATCATTTCCCTTTAGGATTAAATCTTTTCTTACCAATTTTGCATTCCATTTTTTATAATATTAATTAGATTTTATTTTGTTGAAAGGACAAGAGTTGGATGAATGCTCCTTTATATCGATTGCTGTTCAAATCTAATCTTTAATCTTAATCATTCCTAATCATGATCTTAATCATTTAAACATACCATTTGATTCTCTGTGAAGGGAGAGCCAGTTGATTTAATAATCAAATCAGGATCAATGAACATAAAATCTTTTTTTTAATCCTGGAGATGGTATTGGGAAATGGGTTTATCTTCTCAAAGGTAATTATGACGAGGGCATGTGTGCTAACGCCGGTGATTAGCGAGGTGGTCTCTATTGGCATTGGTTCCGAGTCATTCTAAATGTTCAGAATCAGACGTAGAGAGGAAGAGGAGGCTGAATCAGATGTGTGTATGCAGTGTAGTGTAGTGTAAATGGATCTGGAAAAAAGGGCACATTTGTTGATGTTGATGATTTAGGTATGTGTTTAGGTCTGTTTGTTTTGGGGTTCGAACCAGATCTCATTAAAATTTTATTGCAATAATCACTGTCAGGAAAAAGAAAAATTAATCTGGGGATTTGCCTATCCCTGAAGTGTTTTTTTTTGTTGTTGTTGTTGTTGTTTTGTTACTTTTAATATATTTCTTTGTCTTAAAATATCGATATAATGTGCTTTGAAAACAATTCCAGGTACATTATTGAACCGTAATTGCCAAACATTTTACATTACTTGCTCATCCACAAATGTATTCATATAAAATGATACATTTGTGGATATTTTTGAATAATTATGATTTTTTTTGTTTGTGTGGGGATGTTTGCTGCAAATAAACTTATAAGAAAATTCACTGTTATCCTTCATAGTCTTGCATTGGCATTTACAGTCAAAATATTCCTCTGTTTTAAGTGATAATAGAAGGAAGTGTTTACAAAAAAATGTTTAGAGAAACCATTCAATTACTCTTGGCTAATTAATTGATTTTTGTTTGTTTTGGTTAGCAATATTAAGCTTGCTATTTAACATGAACATGGATGTATAAAATGTAATTGGAATTAGCGTCCAAAGAGTTATCTCTTTTAATCACTTATTGCTTACCTTGTTATTTTAATCAACTACGTCATCAACAACAGATAACTTGCAGAAAACCAACTTCAATTCACGCTTAAAGTTTTGAATATCGGCAGTATTTTTATTTTCCTGTTTGCGTAGGTTGCGAAAAAACACATCCACTGCTGCGTGAATCTTTCATACTCATTAACATTGATAAATATGGCTATGGATGTTGAATAGTCATCTGTTGCGCACTCATCTGCTGCGTGGTCCTGTTTATTTTAGGCCGTGCTGCATTCATTAATGAGCACAAATTTGACATTTTGAATTGAATAATACAGCTCCATATTCAGGGATAATTATAGTATAGAATATTACGTTTAGTAATATTGCCATTGTGACATGCAAGTGCAATATAAGTAGACACTAGAAGGCATTTTTATTATTTGAACTTTGGAAATGTCTTCTTGTTTTCATTACCACTACTGGTATAAATCATATTTGATGTCTTGTCTCAATATAATTGTTCATATAGTGTATGTTTTAGCTAAACATCTTATTTATAGTGTTTGATGTAGCATGAAGTTTGTTGGCAAGTATGCAGAATCAAATACAATTTACTTAACAGGAAGTGATTTCACACTGGGATCAACTGATGACCAGCTGATCTCTGCATTAGTTACAACCGAGGACGAGTTTGATCATTTTGTTAAGTCATCACTGGTCACATGACTGCACAGTGCCTAGGAGTGCTTTAAATATGATTTAACCTCCATACAAGGGCGGGTTGAAGCAGAAACAGGTCTTGTGTAAATGTGTGATCCAGAGATGAGCAGCATGTCTGATTTAAAGTGTCAGCTGTCAACTCGGATCAGCTGAGAAAAACCACAGTGTCTGTGTTGAGGTGTGTGTGTGTGTGTGTGTGTGTGTGTGTGTGTGTGTGTGTGTGTGTGTGTGTGTGTGTGTGTGCCTGTAAATGCACATGTCTCCAATGTAATGTGGAGAGAAATGGTGTAATTCAAAGGCCCACAAAATTGCAATAAACTACACCTCAGTTCCATCCCAATAACAAGATCTTGTATATGTCCTGCATAACACAGTGACACCTGACGTTTGTCTCGTTTACGTATTTTTGTATCAACAGAATTTGCTTAACTAAATGAGCCCCAGCAAGCACCTAATCTAGCAGCGCTTCAGACATGTGATCTACAGTTTGTGCTAGAAAGAAGCCAACACTCACTTTTGCTTTTTATATAATTCTGTGTATCTGTACTTGACCAATGTTGCTGAATCCAGTTGATAAAAAGCTAATAGGATGACATGGATCTAAAAGCCAGCCTTATTGTTTATTATGTATTTAATATAATTTTGGTCATAAATGTGGATATATGCAAATACTTGGTTCAAAATGTTTATACATTAAACTTTTAACTCTGTTCCCTTTTCAGTGTTTGATATTTCTGTGTGACAGCCAATTTTCACCATTTTTGTTTACAAAAAAAAATACCTCTGCTCTGAATTTATTAACAGAAAACGTTATTTTTTTACTTTTCTTTTTGTCTCCATGTAGAAGCAGGAGGAAAGAAACTACGCAGCACCGTTCAGAGGAGTACCGAGACAGGCCTGGCTGTGGAGATGAGAAGTAGGATGACACGGCAGGCCAGCCGGGAGTCTACCGACGGCAGCATGAACAGCTTCAGCTCTGAGGGGAAGTGAGTAAAACACACACACTTGTATAATGTAAATGTCCTGTCAGACAGCTGTTTATTCTCTTGTTCTGGGTATCAGCATCTGAACAGTAAAACATTTTTCTCTTGTAGTTTGATCTTTCCCGGATTGCGACTCTCAGCAGACAGCCAGTTCAGCGACTTCCTGGATGGACTAGGCCCCGCCCAGTTAGTAGGCCGACAGACTTTGGCTACACCTTCCATAGGTGAGTACTAAAAATAAACCATGTGGTTTGACTAAGCTAGATCATCTCCTTCAATCAGTTAACAAAGGTCAAGATTCCATTAGGTTTGTTAACAGAATGCAACGTTTGCCAGGTTTATTTATGCTGCGTTTCATTTTTTTACATCCCCAGGTGACATTCAGATTGGAATGGTGGAAAAAAAGGGAGCTCTGGAGGTGGAGATCATTCGGGCCCGAGGCCTTGTGGGTAAACCAGGATCGAAGTCACTGCCAGGTAAGATCGAATCATAAAGCACTAACATAATGCCATGACATTCAAACAAGCCATTTATCTAAGATGTCAGTCTTGTGTGTGTCTTGTCCAGCCCCTTATGTGAAGGTGTACATGCTGGAAAACGGAGCATGCATAGCCAAAAAGAAGACGAAAGTAGCCCGCAAAACCTTGGACCCACTTTATCAGCAGCAGCTGTCCTTCGAAGAGAGTCCAGGGGGAAAAGTCTTACAAGTGAGCAGCCTTTACCCAATCAATACTTTCTCTCTCTCTCTCTTTCTCTTTTTCTCTCTCTCTCTCTTTTTTTCTCTCTCTTTCTCTCTCTAAAGAGTATGCATCTTTTCAGCACAGAACAGTCCCGACAGTAATTAGTGGAAAATGCCAATCGTACTATTATCATTATAACATAAATAATGTGTTACACTGAGTGACATTAATTCTCTTTTTCCTGTCAGGTCATTGTGTGGGGAGATTACGGCCGAATGGACCACAAATCATTCATGGGTGCCGTGCAGATCCTTTTAGACGAGCTGGACTTGTCCAACATGGTGATTGGCTGGTTCAAGCTCTTTCCCCCGTCCTCCCTGGTGGACCCGACGCTCGCTCCTCTGACTCGACGAGCATCGCAGACGTCCTTGGACAGCAGCTCTGTGCCGTTCGGCCGCTCGTAGCACAGCGCTAACGAATAGCGTGGTTGTTGTAGCATCATCCATCATCCCAATGGTGGAAGTTTTTGCGATTTGAGGCCGGTTGCTGCCCCTCCCCAGTAACACACTGCATGCTTGGTGTCGTCTTCTGAGCCTGTTTCTTAGGGGTGAAAACTAAAAGCGGTTCTGTGTTTGCTCGCGAAAAAAAACCCCTAAATAATAACAATAACAATAAAAAAACAATAAAGATAATACATTACAAAATAAATCTAAGGCCTCGCACATGTTGAGCATGGAGTGTGACCCTTACAATCGGTGAACAGCCAGACGAAGGAAAATGGACCTGATTTTGTCCTTTTTCAAAGCCATGGGGTTCTACACAAGCCCATATTATTGCGCATTTGTTTCTCTTCCCTTGTCGTTCATTGTTCATTTGTATTTAAACGAGTGAAGAGTGTTTCTTGGGTCATGCCATTTAAACAAGACCCAAAGTTTGCGATACGGAAATGAGTTTGTATCGACAGTCTGCAGCCCCCCCACCCCCCAGATATGCACACGATCGCAAGCGAGACTGTTTTTAGATTTCTTATTTTTTAAAAATGGAGAAAAAAAAACAAATATTGTGAAAGACAAGGTTCAAGATTCCCCGGATGAACGTTTGGAACGGGACGATTTTTCTGTTGATATTGTATGAAAAAAGAGACTTTTTTTTTTTTTTTGCATGGACATGAAATTTAGCTGATCTTCAAGAAACAAATATTTTCTTCAGATTGCAACTTGCAAATAAAAAACATTTAAAAAATTAAGAAAAAGTATATACACAAATGAAACAGATCAGCCATTTTTTTTGAAAATTTTTATTATTTTTGAAGAGAAATTTCACTAGTGCATGGTTTTCATGGGGAGTAAATGCAATGGCGTGATATATAAAAAAAAAATAAAAAAAAAGGAATCCAGTTTAATTATACTAAGCCCATGCTAGGGTCTATACTGTATTTTTACGGACATTTAAATGATTAAATAAGGACTTTAGAACTTATTTAACAGGGTGGAAAAGAAAAAAAAATCCTGTTTATGTGAGGTAAAGAAAATGAAAATTGTATTATTTATTTCATTAATTAAGGTGAAAGCCTTACAGAGATAATGTGCAAATTGTACGTTTCTTTTCTCTCTCTCTCTCTCTCTCTCTCTCTCTCTCTCTCTCTCTCTCTCTCTGCCTTTCTCTCTCTCTCTTGTCCCAGGGTAACTCTTGCTGCTCTTGTCAGATTTTTTTTTCGCCCTCCGAATTTGAATTTCCGAACGTTTTCACAGGGCCGAACATACAGCCTTGTGGGGTTTTTTTTGTGTGTCAATTCATTTAGGTATAACAAGCATGTTGAAATGGATTTTCTGCAACATGGCTTGGGCACAGCGTGCAGTTACACTGCATGTTTGGATAAAGATTTGGAATGAAGAAAAAAATATATTATTTTTATAATTTCTTGTACAGTGCATGTCAACTATGTTACTTTGGTCCCTAATTGAATTTGAAAATAAAATTTTGCTGGGTTTCAACAAAACATAACAATTTTGTTGGTAAAAAAAATGTAGGAAGGGCATTTTCTGCCCCGCAAACACATTTCTCTCCCCCAGTACCCAGTATTCAGGATGAATGATACCCTGGTTGATTTGTAAAGCAAATGGTTTCCTGCATCTCGTGGACAGTTGCAGTATTTGCATAGTGCAGTTTTACACAAAACCCGACCCTGGAGTTGGTGACAACGCAGGGCACTCGCATGACGTAAAAACTTGCCACATGATAGAGAAATTTCTAGATTTTTCTTTGTTTGTTTCCAGAAAGTTCCTTTCATATATTTTTGTTATTTGATTCGCAAGCCAAGACCAGTTCATTTTTATTTCATTTCTATTTTTAAACTTAGAGAAGACTCTTCTTGGTATAAAGTCAGAAAGAAACTCTACGGAGACATTATCACTCTTCCATGTGAAGCGAAATCTAATCTGGTGTTCATTCCATGGCTTTCTTTTCTTTACCAATGTATAGTTCTCTTGGATTTGACATTATATATATATATATATATATATAT
>MU564352.1:4693263-4756309 GCA_024362625.1 Silurus asotus | reverse complement strand
GCAGTGAGGATGACTACAAACCGGGCGGGAGACAACCGTGCCCGCAACTCGGCCGAGTCCCACACCACGCCGAGAAAGCGGCCCTCCGCGCTGGGAAAAGTACACACTACCCGGCGTCACAGTCTGAACCCCAGTACCTCCATGCAGGCGGGAACAGCATCTCAATGCCGAACCGCCGGGTGCTCTAATGAGCCAACAGCAACCAATCGTTGACATAATACAGAATGCGGATGCCCTAAAGCCGCAGCGGGGTCAGTGCCGCGTTCACGCACTCTGTGAAGGCACGAGGTGAGGGCGCTAGGCCGCACGGAAGGACCGACATAGGGAAGCTTTGCCCCGAAAGCAACCCCAGGAACCTCCCGCGCACGGCGAAGGACGGCTGCATGGAAGCACGCAACCTCCAGATCTAGTGTATGACAAATCAGTCCTCGGACTTGACCTGAGACACGACCTCTCTAAACGAGAAAACCTGAACCCGAGCCTCAAAGCGAGTGGTCCAAGTAGTGGAGATCCAGAATGGGATGCAACCCACCGTCCCTCTTCGGAACAACGAAGCACGGGCAGTAGCAGCCTGACTCGCAAACTGAGGGGGGGAACCACTCGATGGCCCCGTTCCCCAGGAGTGTGCGCACTTCCTGTTCCAGGACCAGAGCCTGCACGGGTCCCGCCGAATCACGCAGCCCTTCTCCACAGTACGCAGGACCCCCGAAAGACTCCAGGCAGCCCTACAGACTGACAGAAAGTCCCCACAGGGAGAACCAACCCCTCGGGGCCGGCCCCTGACCCACTCAGAGTGGCTGGAGCACGACCGCACCTCCTGAGAGGCGGCGGAACCCTCCGTCCGCAGCGATCATACGGGCGAAATACAGGGAGTAAACCACTGGAGAAGCTGCGCCCTGAACACGACCCGTGGCAGGGCTAACAGACAGTCCTCCTGAACCTGAACGGCAGGAGCAGCGTACTGCGGCCGTCGAAGCCCCCTGAGAGGCAGAGAATGACCCCCCTCCGCAACGAACTGTCGGGCGGAAATAAGGGAGTCCCGCACACCCTGTGGCAGGGCCGACAGACCGGCCTCCCTGTGGTGCCAGGGAGGGACGAGCACCGTAGCATGAGGTGCGCACCGCCCTCCAAGACGCAAGCCATCAGGCCTACGCACCACAGCCCGTACACTAGAGGTGAGGAGGACCCACAGGCCGTCCAGCCCCTCTTCGGGCCTAGAGAGTCGCCCAGGGGCCCCTAGGACCGCCCCGCGGAGTCGGGTGGCAACACTCTCACCGGGCCATCTCGCTGTGCCTCGACGTACCAGGGCGCGGCTGCCGCCGAGCAGCCCCATCGGAGCAGCGAGGAACTACCACTGAAACGCCACTGCGGTCTCCTGAACCCGCCAGCAATCGCCCTTACCCACAACGTCACCAGGTCAGGCCAGGAGGGACACCATGACGCTCAGAAGGAAGCTCGCATCATCCCCCATAGCAGGCCAGCCTGGTATGCCTGCAACACACTCATCGTGTGGAAGCAACCCGTAGCCTGACCCGCCGCGCAGCGCTACCCACCAGAGCCAAGCGGCGCTACGTAGGCAAACCGATAGCTGTCACAGACGTAACACTCGGGGAGAGATAGCTAGCTAGCGTCTCTACCACAAGCGAAAAACGTCCCGTAGCCGCGCCAGGCAGCCCCAATAACATTCGCGCACAGCGACAGAACATCGGATAAGCACGCGCGGCCACGGGCCTCTCAAGACCCAGACACCTCAGTGCGCAGATCAGGGGAGGCGCTGAGGCTGTGACACAGTGCAGGAGACGCACAACCAGCCCACTGGTACGCACAAACAGCCGATACCATCGATAGCCGAAGCCTCGAGGGAGAGCGCTCACCCCGGAGAGCACTCTCTGAAATTCCCACACCACGGAGGAAGAAATACGGAGCACCGGGTCACACACCGGGAAAAGAACCGATACCAACGAGCGCTCACCCCGGGGAACGGGAGCTCGGCTAGCAGCCGGGAGCGCATAGCCACACGGCTAAAAGCTAACAGCCGATACAATCGAGAGCCGAAGCCGCGAGGGAGATCGCCCACCTCGGAGAGCGCTCCCCGAAAATGCTCCTACTGCGGAGGAAGAATACGGAGCACCGCGTCACACGCACCGGAGAAGGAACCGCTAAACGAGCGCAAAAACCGGGGAACAGGAGCTCGCCTCGCAGCCGGGAGCGCATAGCCGTACGGCTAAAATGCTAACAACCGATACCCTCGAGAGCCGACTAAGCACGCTCCTAAGCTAGGCAAACAACACATCGGCTGCATGTCACCCCCCCCGAAATGAATCAGGGCAAGCAGGAGACATGCAGATGGAACTCTGCCTGCATATAAGCTCATGACTGCACAGATAACACACTCAAAGCGCTTACCTGAACGAACAGAAGCTAATGTCGCTACCACCGCACAGCCATCTTGTAGCTTCCTGGTTTACGTGACGTCGCCTGTCTATGACGTCACGGCTTGCCTATTGGCTAGATTTCACACGTGGTTCAGAGCGTGGTCACGCAGGGGCGTTCCCATAGCGTTTCGACGCAGCCCGAGTTCCTAAAGGGGAACTAGTGGTTGCTGTGTTGGTAAATAAAACTTCTGGACTATGTCCCCTCTGAAAACATTTCAATTCTGTCCTTCCTGTGTTGAATTAATTTCTTGATTCTTGATGGTCTTTAATGAAAGATAACTCCACCAAAAAAAAGGCACTTCTGTGGTAGCTCAGTGGGTTAAGGCTTGTGCCTGAACATGATCCATAATATAGTCCACGCTGTTGATAAGGATTCAAAGCCGTATCCCCACAAGGATGAGTTTGAGAGTTTGATTCCTGGTTGAGATGGTTGCTGTGTTGGTAAATAAAACTTCTGGACCATGTCCCCTCTGAAAACATTTCAATTCTGTCCTTCCTGTGTTGGATTAATTTATTGATTCTTGATGGTCTTTAATGAAAGATAACTCCACCAAAAAAAGGGTTAAGGCTTGTGCCTGAACATGATCCATAATATAGTCCACGCTGTTGATAAGGATTCAAAGCCAGTCCTACATGCCTTCTTTGTTACTGCGCTGGCATGAAACAAAGTATGAACCCCCCAAAAAGCACACATGCTTTTCACCAGCGGTCGCTCAGTGGTTTAAGGCTTGTGCCTCATCTAAACATGCTTCCCAATCTGATCTCTTTCATGGTTCAGTGGGTTAAGGCTGGTGCCTTGCTGATGGTGAGGATTAGGGTTTGAATCCTGCTTCCTAAATCTTTTCTTTAGCTTTATATTCTTGTGTCGATGGGTTAAAGGTAGATAGACCTGCTCTAAACAACCTTCCTGGCATGTCTTCCATGATTGTTCAGTGGGTTAAATCAGGTTTCTTGCTTTTGGTGGGGTTCAGGGTTCGAATCCTGCTTTCTGTCTGCCAGTCACGATCAGGATTCACTTCCTACATCTTTCTTTAGCGATATATTTTTGTTTTTAATGAGTTGAAAAGAAAGATAGACCTGCTTTAAATAAGCTTCCTAGCCTGTCCTCACTGATGGTTTAATGGGTTAAGGTTGGTATCTCGCTGGTGGTGGGGATCATGGTTTGAATCCTGCTTTCTTCCTGTTATTTACAATGTGGTTTCAACTTGTGCTACTTACATCTGTATTCGCTTCCTACATCTTTCTTTACCATTAAATTCCTGTGTTGATGGTTTGAAAAGAATGATAGACCTGCTCTAATCAAGGTTCCCATCCTGTTTTTTTCTGATAGCTTAGTGGGTTAAGACTGTTACTTTGCTAATGTTGGTGGTCAGGGTTCAAACCTGGCTTTCTGTCTGCTAGTCATGAGGTAGGTTAAATTCCAGATTCCTACATCTTCACATTCTTGTTTTGAAGGGTTAAAAAAGAAATATAGACCTGCTCTAAACAAGCTTCCCAGCTTGTCCTTCCTGATGGTTCAGTGGGTTAATGCAGGTTCCTTGCTAATGGTGTGAATCAGGGTTTAAATCCTGCTTTGTCCCTGCTAGTCATGTTATGGGTTTGTTCCTAAGTCTTTAGCATTATATTCCTGTTGTTGATAGTTTAAAAGAAAAGATAGACCTGCTCTAAACAATTGTCACAGCCGGTCCCTCCAATGGTTCAGTGGTTTAAGACTGTATTTTGCTGTTGGTGGGGTTCAGGGTTCGAATCCTGCTTTCTGTGTTTCTGTCTGGTCTGAATTTCTTGCTTTGCTGCTTTCTGTGTTTCTGTCTGGTTTGAATTTCTTGCTTTAAAGCCTGAAACAAACGAAAAAAAAAAAAAGAAAATAAGTTGTGTTGTGGGACTTGATGGCTTTGTGATAAAAGCCTTGCCTCTGCTGGTTGCTGGTTCGAATCTGGCTTGTCCCCACACTGGGTAAGCTGTGTGAAAAGTGGTGTCTGGTAAGCAATGAGTTAGTTAACTGTAAACAAAGGCTGTGAATACTGGCTGCTTCACAGCCTCAAAAAATTGAGGGTGATAGGTTTTTGACAGAATTTTTCCCTATATATGCAAAACTAAGTCGATACTTTTTTGAACGTCTTTGCTTCATAACCCCCTGTTTTCAGGTTCTCAGACGCCGGGGGGGCAGATGCCTGGATATTGCCCCCCTGCTTCGGGATACACCCTCCGAAACCACATCCAACCTTCAATGCAGCCATTTCTGACACCTTCCTCACTACAGCCACCAGAACCTTCCACGCTCTTAACTTTGAACCCTGGCCGGGGTTTGAAGCGGCAACCTCTCAACCCAGAGGTAAAGCTCTTCCAATTGAGCCACAGGATTTCCTGCAAGAACCTGATTTTCAGGACCTTTTGTGGTTCTTTTTAATAACTTTTTAACCAAAAGCTAAGGGGTAGGACTCGAACCGGGTGAGTAAGATGGCAGCAACCACTTCACTGACCATTACACCAACACAGGAGAGGCAAACAAGCCTTTGCTTATTGGACTCTTGGCTTTTCTATAGTTAGGAGACCAGCGTTTTCTCTTAGATCATGATGGTCAAAACTTCTCCTTCCTGTACATTCTCTCAGTAACTCGAAGTCTATGATAAGTGACTCAGTCACCAGAAGAACCACATCTCCAACACCTGCACCACTGATATACCATGATTTGCCAGCAACCAATTTTAATGATCTTTTATTGTTCTGTTTTTAAAAACTTCTTATAATGTTCAATATGAAACTAGAGGTAAGAATCGAACCAGGAAAGACTTTCATCATAGATCACTAATGGCATTACTTCAAAACTCCAAACTTTGTTGGACATGTAAATAAGCAGGAAAGACAGAGACAAAGACAAAGAGACACAGACACAGCTTTAGAAAGAGTAAAAAACAAATAGAGAGACAGCAAGAGAGAGACATATACAGTGAGACAGAGACATTTACTAAAAGAGACACAGAGACAATTAGATAGAGAAAATAGAGAGACAAAGATAGCGAGATATAGCCACTTCCTGTTGGAAGTGTTTTTCCCGAGCAACTCTTAATGATCTCATTTACTAAATGAGCAGTAGTGAGTTAAGGGCTTGCTCAGGTGCCCAAAACCGGCAGCTTGGAGGTGTTAAACATGTATCATATTTACAGCATGTGATATATATGTAAGCATATGTACAGTGATTAAATATAAAGTGCAGAGACGTGTGGAGAGCCTTTTTAGAGCCTTTGCTATGTTTCCACATGGACAGTTAATGTGATACCGGAGAAAATGAACCTCTTCAATTCAAGTCAGGAAGCTTTTATATATATAAAATTATAGACATTTTACAGATTAAAATGATGTATTGTTTTTATTGTACAATCAATAAAGACAGTAATTTAAGTTTGTGTGGCCATTATGAGGGAAAAACCCACAAAACGCCACCCAGATGGTAAATTGTGAGAATCATGGCGGATTTTGCTGTTTGATTTGAGACTCAGAAATAAAACAAAAGTTTTCTGATTAAAAATATTTTTATCTGGAGTTTATATATTTATTTTATATTATATATTTTAATTTAATTTTATATAAATTTTGTGCAGTTTAAAATTATTTTAATTTTGACAGCCAAATAATATATAAATATTTATTTATATATATATATATATAAAACTAATTAAAAATGTTGTTACCTAATAAATGTGTCAAGGCTGAAGATCCACATATAGAACACAAGCAGAGAAAAGATGATGATGATCAGGAATGTGTCTGTTCTCAGTCATGTTTACATCACTGACTCCCTCTGTTTTATCCACGTTAACCCCAAACTTCTTACTGCCTTCTGTGGTGAGTGAGAGTCCGTACTTTATACACCAGTGGACTGAACGTGCAATGACAGGAAATCGGTTGTTCGTCTGAAATCGGCACGCAGTGAAAATAAAAAAATTATATTTCACCAAATTAATTAAAACTAAGGTAACGAGACGGTTTTAAAAATGTAAGAAGTGAAAAGTACAGATATTTGTGTAAAAATGTAATGAGTGAAAGTAAAATGTTGTCTGAAAAATAAATAGTGGAGTAAAGTGCTGATACCGAAAAAATCTACTTAAGTACAGTAACAAAGTATTTGTACTTCGTTACTTCCCACCACTGGTGTCAAGTGAACAGAAAATGTTATGCTGCCTTTATCTACCCTTTTTTACCAGATAATTAAACCCTATCTGAACAAACTGTTCAAGCTAAGGACAGAAAACGCAACAAAGGAGCCAGAAAACTCTGCATTTTAGGCCATTTCCCAAAGGGACAAGAAGAAATATAGTCAAACGCTTACTCAGTATCTGGCACAGCCACTTGGCACCAAAATCAACGAGGAGCAGTGTTACTGAGTGTGTTGCAGCAAAGCGACGTTTCTTGTGTTGTTGTTTTTTACATAAAGGCAAAGTAGGAAAGTATAAATCACCTTGCAACACACGGTGGCATAAAGTCTTTTTAAGTGATAAATCCAATTTTTAAAATGTTTCTGTTCAGGAGCCAGTAAACACAGTGATGCATGTCTGTAGATTTTTGTGAATCATGTTAGTGATTCATAGTGTGTGTGTGTGTGTGTGTGTGTGTGTGTGTGTGTGTGTGTGTGTGTGTGTGTGTGTGTGTGAGTATTTCAGCCAGTGCTGTAAGGGATTCTCTCAAAATAGATTGATAAAAGCAGGCACATATTAAAAAAAATGAAAATGACATGCACAGACTCAGTCATGCATTCTAAACAGGGATATATGGATTATTTACTCACATTGTAGATCTATTTTAACAAATATCATGTATAAGCGATATCTTATTAAATAAGCTGAGATTAGTTTGATGCTAGCAAGCAACGGCAGTATTGACAGGGCTAAATAAAATGCATCAGTACCATTAAAGACAGGTAGCCTTCGAGCATTTTAGTGCTTTTATTTAATCTGATGAAAAAATTGCTATATCAACGTTAAAATCATCATCAGATATACTGCAGGGTTTCTTTCTTTTTTTTTAGATTTTAAGTCTTACATATGATTTCTCCTTTATACGGCATCCTGGCCACGGCACAGGGTTCCCCAACCTGAAATTAAAATCACGTTGCATATATCACAATATAATATATTCAGAATATACACTGCTCGTCCAAAAAAAAGTCATACATTCGCTGTGTGCATTTGCTATGGGCATTCGCTATGGGCATTCACTGTGGCACCATTTCGATTAACTTCTGCAATGTCACAACATTTATTCCTGTCCAGAATTGCAGTACTTTTACTCATCAGACCACATGACCTTCTTTAATTGCTCCAGAGTTCAATCTTTGTGCTTCCTAGCAAATTGAAGCCTTTTTTTTTCAATTAGGCTCACTGATAAGTGGCTTTCTTAAAGCTACACAGCTGTTCAGTCCCAATCCCTTGAGTTCCCTTCGCACTGTGCGTGTGGAAATGCTCTTAATTTCACTATCAAATATCGCCGTGAGTTTTACTGTTGTTTTTTTTACAACAGTTCTTAAGCCAATTTTAGTAGTTTCCGGAATCACCTTAGACCTGAAACATCTTTTCCACAACCACAGTGTCTTCCAACATGGTTGTTTAAGAAATGAGAAGCTACTCACTGCATCAGTTTGGGTTTAATAAATTGTTGCCAGCTCTAACATAATCATTCATACAGTAATTATCCAATGGGAGATTCTTACCTATTTGCTTTGCTAAATCCAGGTGGTGACTTTTTTGGACGGGTGGTGTATGTATTGCTATGAAGGTTGACTAAAGAAATAAGGAAATA
This sequence comes from Silurus asotus, assembly GCA_024362625.1. Lineage (NCBI taxonomy): Eukaryota > Metazoa > Chordata > Actinopteri > Siluriformes > Siluridae > Silurus > Silurus asotus. The sequence continues at coordinate 4,748,081 of MU564352.1, read as the reverse complement.
TTCCTGTACAGGATGATATGAGAAGGCCATGATAAAATCTCACCTCGTCTCTTTGCTTTATTCTTTTGAACACAAAGTCAGAGTAGGGCTTCCGGTAAATAAACCTTCCTGTCCCGGGCTTCGCCAAGACACGCCCATTTTCGTACACTATTCTGCCTCCAGAGATGGTCACCAGAGGAACGCCGTGGCACTCCATGCCCTCAAAGATGTTATGATCCACCGCCTGTTTGTGGGTCTTCGCTGAAATCACCCTGTGACAGGCACAATTGCTTTCATGAGGTTTAAATTTGTGAATGGGTTTTATAGAACTTAGCCAATATAAATATTCTATAAATGGTTTTAAACTGGTATAAAAGAGATTTTTTGAAATTACACTTGTTGTGAAATGTTTCTTCAGGTGCAGCTTTTTGTACAAAAGATCACTGATGCCATGTATCAGGCATTTGTCAGGCTTTACTATAATAAAATAACATATATAACAAACCTGTTCCAGCATGACAATGCCACTGTGCACAAAGCCTGCTATATGAAGACATGCTTTACATTTGTTAGAGTGGAAGATCATGAGTGGTCTGCTACTGAGCACTGACCTCAAACCTACTGAGCACTTTTGAGATGAATTGGAACACGGACTGCACCCCAGGCCTCCTCATGTTAAATTAGTACCGGACTTCCAACTTTCTCTTCTTCTTCTCCACAGAAAAGTGAGCAAATTTGGACCAAATGTAGAATGGGATGTTTAAAAAGCACATCCGAATCCTTTGGTCATGAAAGCAATCTTTTTTTAATTGAATAAAACAGCTAAAAATCTTCGAGTACAAACAAAATTCACTTTGTGTTTACTGAAAATAAGATTGTAAGACAATGTCGGTTGTGAAAAAGCGCTATAGAAATAAACTTGACTTGACTAAAAATAAGATCACTTGTAAATACTCTTGTTTATCAAAATTTTCTGTTGATGTTTACTGTCAAAATTAAACACTGTTAAGGAGCTCAGTGAACTTCGCCTGCAGTAGTGGGAGATGAGATGGAGTTACGCTTCTGTTATTCATTACTGATGGCATGTGTATCATATAATAGCTGACACGCAATAATGACGGAGTCCATCCTACACAGTTGTCAGATGATCTGAGTCAATGCTACTAATAGAAAAAACTATTGGCTCAGTAGTGTGATCTGGTTTAAAGAAGTAGAGTCTAACTAGAATGCCAAATGACATGTTTAAACAAAAGACAATATGCATTAATCAATACTTGTGTAAATCTAAAATATAGAGTTCATCGTGTAACTCTGCTTTGTGGTGAGGTTTCGTTAATCCTTACCTTTTGTCAAATACAATATTAGCACCTTGAGGACCTTGTGATCCCCAACAAAAAGCAGTAGCAGAATGCTAAGTGAATTTTCTTGCAAATAGAAACTAGTTTAACACTCAATAAAATCTGCATTATTGAATAGTGCTTTATCTTGTGATGTCTAAAAAATGCATGATGTCTTTTTTTGCCATTTGACACACATTGGAGCACATTTATATCAAGAGTCTTGCCCAAGTGCCCAGCAATGACAGCTTAGCAGTGCTGCGATTTGATCTTGGCAACTGTATTGATCAGAAGTCCAATATCACTAAGTCACTAAAAAACACAATCACCACAGTGAAACACGGTGGTGGCAGCATCATGCTGTTGAGATGCTTGTTCCAGCGGGAACCACAACAGACAGCAGGGAAAACAAGGACATGGTAGGTAGAGATGGCAGTCCCAGATGTTCCAGTCAGCAAAAGACTGAAATATCCTCGAAAGGCAAACAACTCTAAGCCTGCTACCAATGGCAGGAATCTGTTAGAATCCCAGTAATAAAGCTTAGAACTCAAATCATTTGAGAAAATATGACAAGATTTCATGCAACTTCTTGTGGTCTCCATTCAATTTGTCACAGCTTGTGCAACTTAGTCAAAAAGAATATTAGGATTCAGATGCGTGTGGATGGAAAAATATTCTATTAGATGGCAGCTGTAATTGAAGCCTAACTTGGTTTAAGGACAGAAGTATGGAAATGAATACGTAAGTCCTGTTTAATGAAGCTTGGTTTTGCAACTTTATACTATGCTATAAATATTTAGCAAATTAAACAAAAAAGGGCATTTTGATTCCTGAATGTTCCACCAGAATATGTTCTAGGGAGTTATTACAAATACATTACGAGGCTATGGTCACTTTTAAGTTTAGCTATAGGCAAAATCCATATCGTTTGTGAGAATGATATACAGTGCATTTCGAAGTATCATGTACTCTATGCTCAAAAAAAGAAATAAAAAAAAAAACATTTCTATTTCTGGTGTGGTGGTGCAGAAGGCTTTTTGCAGAAACACCTCATCAGCACATTGCAGGGACTTTGACGTGATTCAGAGCCGTGGCTGGAACAGAATGTCACCCAGGTGTGTGTCTTCCACAAAGAGACATACGTTTCTCATTAAAAGATGACAGATATTGCTTTCTACCAAGGCTAACTAAACGAAAAAATACCCAACCAGGTTAACAAGAAACCAAAAGAATTCTTTGCTGTATTATTGGCCATGCAGAAGAAAAATTTACGTGGGTTTTTGTCAGAATCGGTGCGGTTTTATGAGATAATGATTACTGGAAAAATGTACATACGTTTTTGAGTTTTGTTTTCTGACCATACAGCATATTCTCTTTTAGTTTACTCTTCTTGATGATAGTGCCCTAGACTAGGGAACCCTATAGAAGAAATCTGTTTTAACATAATTAATTATAGAAGCTTTAAAACAAGAAGATGAAAGTTCAACTAAAGATTAAAATAGTAAATTCATCTACTAGGGAATTTTGTGCAAATCCTAAATGCATGTTAAATTAAAATACCTGCATAGTTTTTTCCACTATAGAATATCCAATCAGCACAAAATGTATGCCATATGCTATTATAGTTTCCATATATGGAATGATGTGTTCCTCAATTTATTACAGCAGAATGCGGTTTAGTCTGTGGCTGTCTCTAGGTCACCGGAAGCATGTGTGACGTGCATACACGACTGCGCTTACACAAACGCTCAGCTCATACCAGGTGATTGGTGCTGTGCTTCGCTCAGCCGGTTCCAGCTGTTCTGAACTACATTGAGTTGCTGTCCTTGAGCGATGTTCAGTGAGAGAGGAAACTGCGAAGCGCTCTTATGCAAGACACAATATAATTGTGGTTTTCGAGCATGACGCGAGTGTGTCTGTGTGTGCTTGTATAGCTGTATTGAAACACTACATACAGGAGTGACAGGGAAGAGTGACAGTTTGAATTTTGTGACACCCTTTGACCGGGTCAGTACGAAGAAAATTATATTCAAGAAAGAACCAAAGAAATTCAGATTATTAAGATAATGAGGGAGGTGTAAGTATAGAATTGTAAAGACGTGTGTTTGTGAAAAGAAGATGAGGTGGGAGAAAGAGAGCTCTCCATGCATTACCATTTATGGCTCTATCATTCACACATGCACACACACATGCACACACTTCTCTTTGCGTCACAGTTTAGTGACAACACTGTAGTAAACCAACATGATTTGTCATCAGTAAAGAGGAAACTGCTCTAAACCACCACCACAGTATTACGCAATGACGTATTCGTTTCTCTGTTTATATCTTGGAAAACATTTATAACAGATGACTTTCGATATAATCGGGTAATGAATTCACTGCAGAATTTAAAGCTTGTAGCCTACCCACCCCCCATAAAATTTCATTTCTCCTTCTTTTGGCCTTGCCCATATAAAGCAATGACTCGTTTTGTTCTGTACAAAAGCAACCCCATATAAACAAAATGGCATGTGTCATAACACCTCAGCGTCGATTTAACTGTGAGATTAGTAGTTGAATTAGACTCCTCCTATCGAAGCATCAAATCTTTTCGGGGGTCACCCCTAGTCTGGATTTACAGAACCCATATCTTTAACCGATCCTTGGCACTGAAAACAAGGTGTTGGGTAAATACTGTATTCTCTGTATTCTCAAAGCATTCTGAATGGCCTATAAAAACACTGAAGTTCTCAAACAACGATTCTTAGAAGTTAATTTTACCTGGTAGCGTTTGGGTCCCAAATAACCAAGTCTGCATCTGAGCCTTTGGCTATCCTCCCTTTCCGTGGATAAAGGTTGAAGATTTTGGCTGCGTTGCTGCTGGTGACTGCCACGAATCGATTTTCATCCATTTTGCCGCTATGCTGAGGAAAGCGAATGTTAATATTGTGAGTGTTTTGCTTTTATCTTCCCCTCTCAAATCTCCATCAACCTTCATGCACATTTTTCTGCATGAATCAAACCGCATAAAGTGATTTTTTGTCAGTGAGGCAAAAAAATAACAAATAAAAACATATAATGGCTTATAGATCATCTTCTTTTTTTTACTTTTAAATACTAATGTACTTTACAGACTTTGAGACTTTAGTGTAAAGAAACAAACACATTAAACCTGTTGAACACTAATGATGAATTGGAATACACACTACACCCTAGGCCTAGAATGAGTCCTGACATTAGAACCTAACTTTACTAAAGCACTTGTGGCTGAATGAGGCCAAATCTCCACAAGCACATTCCAAAATCTAGTATAACATCTTCCCAGAATAGTGGAGGTTATTATAACAGCAAATGAGGAGTAAATGTAGAATAAACACTTCAAAAAGTACATACAAATGTTATGGTCAGGAGAACACAATAACATTATAGAACTTGGAAAGACTGACCACTCCTTTCTCCCAGATGACAGACATGCGATCCTCTACACCATTAACGCCGTTGGGGATTTTAGTAAAATCGTCTTTGCCCAGGGCTTTTTGGCATATGGAGAATGTGCAGTGATCAGTCCCGGTTACACTCAGATCATCACTAAAAAATTAAGTCGGATATTCATTAAATTGTATGCAGCATGACTATATAAAATAAAAGTATATGCTAATATGATTCAGGAATATTTTTTACTGATTTTGTAAACATGATGATGACTGGAAAATTTCTCAATCAGATCATATATATTACATTTATTTATGTTGTGTGTACTTAGCGAGAAGGTCCATGAGGTAGCCGGGTGTGCTGGGGTCCGGTCTCAGTGGGGGTCCCATAACAAATCCTGCTGCATGTGCCCAGTCCTTGTGCCAGTAATGAGTGCCATCAGTACCCAGTCCAGCGGCTACAGGCTCGCCAAATACCACTCGCCCTGACCGGGCATGTTGCATAAATTGTTTTTATTAATTTTTATAAATTGTGTACAGTGCATCCGGAAACTGAAATTCCCTATTCCAAAATTGATAACATTCATTACTTTCCTTAAAATTCTACAAATATTACTCCATAAAGACAACATAAAATAAATTTGTTTTAAATCTTTGCAAATTTATTACAAATAAAAAATGAATGTACAAAAGTTTTTACAGCCTTTGCTCAATACTGTGTTGAAGCACCTTTGGCACCAATTACAGCCTCAAGTCTTCTTGAGAATGATGCTACAAGCTTGGCACACCTATTTCTGGGCAGTTTCTCCCATTCTTCTTTTCAGAACCTTTCCAGCTCCATCAGCTTGGATGGGGAGCGTCAGTGCACAGCCATTTTCAGATCTCTTCAAAGATGTTCAATTAAGTTCAGGTAGAGACTGCTTTGTTATCTTGGCTGTGTGCTCAGGGTCGTTGTCTTGTTGGAAGATGAACCTCTTACCCCAGTCTGTGGTCCAAAGAGCTTTGGAGCAGGTTTTCATTAAGGGTTTCTCTGTATGTTGCTGCATTAATCTTTACCTCTATCCTGACTAGTGTCCCAGTTCCTGCCACTAAAAAACATCCCCACAGTATGATGCTGCCACCACCATGCTTCACTGTAAGCATGGTATTGGCCAGGTGATGAGCGGTACCTGGTTTCCTCCAGACATTATGCTTGACATTCAGGCCAAAAATTTCAATCTTTGTTTCTTATTGTCTGAGAGTCCTTAAGGTGCCTTTTTGCAAAAACTCCAGGTGGGCTGTTATGTGCCTTTTACTGGGGAGTAGCTTATGCCTGGCCACTCATTATGACCATACAGGCATTATTGGAGGAATGCTGCAGAGAGTTTTTCTTCTGAAACGGTTTCCTCTCTCAACAGAGAATCACTGCAACTCTTTCAGAGGGACTATCAGGTTTATGGTTACCTCCCTGACTAAGGCCCTCCTCGATCGCTCAGTTTGGCCGTTCAGTCTGTTCTAGGAAGATTGCTCTGACATGCATTGTTAACTGTGGGACCTTATATAGACATGTGTTTTACCATACGTGGACTTCATTCAAGCTGTGAAAACATCTCAAGGATGATCAGTGAAGACAGGATGCACCTGAGCTCAATTTTGAGTGTCATGGCAAAGGCTGTGAATACTTATGTACATGTGATTTTTTTTCTTTTTTTTTTTTTAATAAATTAACAAAGATTTCAAACAAACATCTTTTATGTTGTCATTATAGGGTATTTTTATTTTTTATTTTGAGGAAACAGCTCCAGTCACCTCCCCCTCTTGGTGATTACGGACCTTTGAAGAAGTAGATGCCGAACTCGCAAACATCCCGAACCATCTAGAGACGTACCAGTGTCAATTGGATCCCGCTACATGTGTGGAGTTTTGACATTGGACCTCCTGGAGTGTTAAGGCTCTGGCATGGAGAAGCTGATGCTGGATCTGTGGTGATCAAAAATGCTGAGCTCATAAAACTAGGAGCTATTAACCATAAAGACTGTTTAAGACTGCAGAAAGAACATCACTTATAATCTTATACTCCAGTACTCATGTTAGTTCTCACTCTCCAGTGTTCTGTATTGTTGGAAAATTTATGATCAAACTCTTGATGTCACCCAGATGAGGATGGGTTCTCCTTTTGAGTCTGGTTCCTCTCAAGGTTTCTTCCTCATAACATCTAAGGGAGTTTTTCCTTGCCACAGTCGCCACGGCTTGCTCATCAGGGACAAATTCACACCATTCACCATCACTGTTGATTTGTGTAAAGCTGCTTTGAGACAATGTCTGTTGAGAAAAGCGCTATACAAATAAACTTGACTTGACTTGACTTGAATGTCACTTAAAATATAAATACATTCGCCACAGCCTGAAGTAAGGAAAATATATACTATTAGAGAGGAACAGATGAATTCCAGAAACAGGTATCTCAGATGCACATTGGTTCTGACATGTGCATGACAGGAACAATAAACATAGAATATCAGTTCATTACACTATACAGCCAAAAGTTGACTACCGCATTCATTTTGTGACAAATCTGGTACGTGTGCACAAAATGAGCTCTGTAATGACAAAGTTTGGCTGTAAGGACTCGAGTAGCCTCCGCTTATCCCTGATCTCTATATAATTCTGAGTTACGGAAGGTACAGAAATCCCCACAGCCACGCACCAAAATCTAGCAGACAGCATTCCTGGAAAAGTGCAAATTATTACTGCATCTGAGCACAAAGTCAGGTGTCCACAAACGTTTTTGAGTCTACTTAATAGCATGTCAGCATTTCTGAGCACATTCTCTAAAAAAATTCCAGGTTCAATCTTACTGCCCCTAGTGGTTAGATTAGATTTAAAAAAAGACCCACAATTCTGCCGCAGATTAAGTATAAATACCACTAGGTGGCAGTAGTGAATCATTGTTTAAAGCTCTGGATAACTGATTAGAAAGTCAAGGGCTCAAGCTATAGCTCCACCAAACGACCACCATTAGTGACTTTATGTATGCGATATATCATTAACTAACCTTGAACTCTGAGCTTCTGAACAAGTTTGGATATGCAAAGAAAAGTATTTCACTGTTTTGGAATGTATATTGTAAAAAAATTAAGGCTTCCTCTTTATCACTAGTACCTGTGGTACTAGTGGTTACACTGAGTTATACTGTTTTAATGCTACGCGTTATAACCTTTTCATAAAATACATATTTGCTGCCCTCTAGTGGTTTATTGAGTCATGACCGCTAAAGTTCATAAAAATAGTAGGTTTGCTTCCTAACCTAGTCTTCTATGTATTATGCATATAAATGTTTGTGAGCACTTTTTTGTCAGGGTATAACTATGTGAATTAAAAATATATATTTTAATAATAATTGTTCAATAATAAAATAAATATAATTAATTCCTTCATCTTCAGCAAAGTACTTTATTGTAGTCGGGGTCATGGAGGATTCAGAGCCTAATTCATCAGATTTCTACATTGTGTCCTTGAGGATGAGGGTTTATGCATTTTAATCAGTAAAATATTTAAGTATGTTGAAATAAGAAAACACTGAGAACTTTATCGGAAAAGCACACTAAGGTTTTGCAATAGAGTTCACTATACTGCGTTGGCTACACGGTCTTGTTTTCTTTGACTAGCAGCCATTAGATTAGCATAAATTGACTAGCCACTATTGGTTAATTACCATATAGAGTATTTAACTTCCGATTACTTGTTGATAAACAAACTATTTAGCGTTGCTCATGCACATAATGAGAAGACTTTCAATTAAAAATCAGTGATATTTACAGAAGATATGCTACTTTTCCTGTAAAACCCATTATATTATAAAATGATTGGATTTTTACAATATTTTCCCAATGCTTAAGTCATTTACAAGTAGCAGCAGAACAAGTGTAGATCTTCAAATATTATCTATACTTTAAACTTTTCACATTTCTCAGTAATTCTTTAAGCTCTGGCCAGTAAGTGATCCCCATTTTTAAACAGAAGTAATGAGTAAAGTATGACAGGACGCATGGACCCTGACCTGACATCCTGTTAATATTTCTGCACCCCCACACGAAGCCATGCCTGCTCATGTGTCTGAACGATAGACCCGATTTTGTTTACATTTCGCCGCTCGTTGTTTGCTCGTGTTAATGTCACGTCATTCGAACGTCAATGATTTCAGATCAAGGATGCAGAAATAATGCCACGCAGGCATATTTACCTTTTTCTCAGGTTCACTGCACTACGAGTTCACTGCATTACACATTGCAGTGTGCTGATGTGGTCTTTACTTCTTTGTCTTATATAAGCAGATTTCACAGATATGTTTGTGTAATGTTGTATGTCCATGTCCTCTTTTTCGCTCTCTTTTCTCATTTAGATTAGTGTTGATGTGTGCACGAGTCACGATGTTGTTTCTACAAAATGTACACTAAGAAATATATGGAAGAAAAGATATATAAATAGATGGATGGATGGATAAATGGACAAATAGCTTGATAGATAAACACTGTATTTTGGTATTAAGGCTCTACATAACTTTTTCTGTAAGTTCCTTTAGACATTCTTTCAACTTTGGTGTTTTTATTATTATTATTATTATTTTTGCACTGGTGCCTTCCTTGTCTGTTTTCTCCTAATCAGAAAACAATTCTGAGGTTTTGCTAATTTTACTAATACAATTTTGTATATTTAACTAAGCTAGCCTGATTCCTTTACTGACCACCAAATGCATTTCTTCTTTGGTCCATGAGCTTAGCCAGATAGCTAGATAGCTAGATAGCTAGCTAGCTAGCTAGCTAGATAGATAGATAGATAGATAGATAGATAGATAGATAGATAGATAGATAGATAGATAGATAGATAGATGGATGGATTGACGGACGGACGGACGGACAGACAGACAGACAGACAGACAGACAGACAGACAGACAGACAGACAGACAGACAGACAGACAGACAGATAGATGTCCTTACTATTAATAAGGTTCTGGGAGGCTTTTTTAATGTTCTCTCAGACTTCAGTCTTTCTCTTATTGTGTTTTTTTTTTAATGTTTAAAAATATCCACTATAGCTAAAAAATGCTATATTTTTCTTCTTCTTCTTCTTCTTCTTCTTCTTTTTCTTCTGACTGCTCCCGTTAAAGGTCGCCACAGCGGATCATCCGTCTCCATACCCCCTCTGTCCTCTACATCTGCCTCTTTCAATCCAACTACCTGCATGTCTTCCCTCACCACATCCATAAACCTCCTCCTTGGTCCTCCTTTTTCCCTCCTTCCTGTTGGCTTCATCCTCAGTATTCTCTTACAGATATACCCCATGTTCCTCCTCTGCACATGTCCAAACCATCTTAATCGTGCCTCTGTCAAAATGTTTTTAAAACGTCCCACATACCTCTAATAAACTCATTTCTAATCCTGTCCATTGTTGTCACTCCCAATACAAACCTCAAAATCTCAAGCTCTGCCACGTCCTTTTTTTTTTTATTCTTTCCTTTCACAACCCCACCTTTAGCACTGATTGGAAGTAAGTCGGCTTTAAAGACAACTTTGCATTTGCAAAACAAGTACTCGTTTAGTTCTCCTTACCTCTGCAATCAGATCTCCGTTTTCTGCGTGGACTTGCGCGATGGCTCCAATGTCCTTACAGTGAGAGAAAACGGCGTAGAGCTCGTCGTCACGCAGCATGAACACGTCTTTATAGGCCATAAATGTCTTGAAGGAGTTTATTCCTTTCTCATGGACGAGAGTCTCCATCTCTTGTTTGACCTGAAAGCAGATCATTGAGCAAATTGCTGATCGATTCATTAATTTAAAGGCAAAGAAAGTAATATAAGTTTAAAAGAAAAGGCATGTGACTTGTCTTGCCTAGTGTTTTTTTTATGAAATGTATACAGATACAGACAGACTGATGGACAGATAGACAAACAGACAGAAAAACTGATAGACAGGTATCCAGACACGCTAACAGAGAAACAGGTAGGTAGGTACTGAAACGTGGAACATGATGGCTCAACTTTTTAACCTCTTTTCCCAGAATTCCTCTCTTATATTTAAAGATGATAAAGATTATAAAATATGAAACTGCCTTACCATAGATTCATGCTAACTCGTGAACAGAAGAGAAACATTCAATTAAATTTTGCTTTCAATGACTTACACTATCGTCCCACCAGGTAACGGCGACATGGAGGGAATAATCACAGCACACTTTCGCGTCAGCGATCCTCCTCCACCTCTCGTATGCTTCCAGAAGAGAAGCTCCTTTGCGAGGGATCACAAAATCCAGGATCATCGTGGTTCCTCCGGCTAATGCAGCCTGCAAAAGACAACAAAACTCACACTGAATTTGTGAAGAAACTCATAAAAAGTTGCACCTCAGTTGTTATACCAGAGCTGAGCAAACTAATTTATAAATTCATTAACAGCAACATTAATGCAACAATTTAGTATTCATAAAAATTCACAAATTTGTGTAAAACTCACTAATCTGAAACTCCACTGAGCTTCACAGTGTATAACTGGTAAGACTTACTGCAGTTTTTTTTTTTTTTTTTACAAATTTATTTACAGTATGATTTTTGGTGGTTACTTTACAAATACCTGGATAAATGATCTGGGGTCTGTATTGGATTATTAACAACATGATAAGTATCTTAATGGTGTAAATGTTTATTGCTAAATTGAAATACCCCATAGTGTAAAAAAAAAAACAGGTTTCCACACTACATATACAATCTGTTGGAAGTTTTTGTACATCATAACTGCACTTTTTAAAACATTTTTCAGTTATTTGTACTTTTTCTGAGGTTTTCATTTGGGGAAACTGACCAATACATTTTTGGGATAATTTTACTATATACTCCACTGCATTTCAGAAAAACATGCTGCTTTTTGCTAATGTGAAGTAATTACACAACACACTGTACAGGGTGTGTTACAATGAGAACCTGTTTTAAGTCCACAAGCGTGATTTCATGGTTATGGCAAAAATTCATGTTGAGTAAGTTTTCTCTCATGATGTGTGTCTGTAACAATAGAAATGTCACTCATCAACATATGTGAAAAGGAGAATGTAACAGTATCAACTATTTCAAAATACAGTTCTTATAGATACAATACTTTTACATTTAGCGTAATATATAAGCAGGGGATTTGTATTTTTATTCAAGTACAGGAATGTGTACTTCAACTTCACTGCTTATACACAACTACAACATTTGTACATGTACAGTATGTATAAAGAGAGAAGTAGACTTGTGAAAAACCTTATTTATTTAAAACGCATGAAATTGAAAAGTATTTCGAATCTACAGCTCGACAGCATTAATAAAAGGGAAATTAAGAAAAAAAAAAGAATTAAATGAGGACAAAGGAAGGCTGAGTGATTAACAAATATCTGAACTCTATCTTGCAATCCTACTCTTTGACCTGTTCTTTTTATCCAAACTTTAAAATCTTCCCATATTTACAATTGCTTGGCCAATATTTGCTGATTAAACTGGGCATATCAGAGTCAGAATCAGAATCAGGTTTATTGGCCAAGTGTGTTGACACATACAAGGAATTTAGTTCCAGCTGTTTGTGACTCTCAAAAGTACAGACATATAAAACCTATTCATGACAAAACAGACAAGACCAGACAAAAACAGACTATACAAGACAATACAGACAATGTGAGACAGTTTAGACAGTGTGGGTAATAGGGCTACTGATTAGTAATGTACATTAAGTGTGGGAGTGCATGGTAGTGCAAATGACAGTATTGTGTGCCAGGTATAATAGAGAGTTTACTATAAAACTTTGTACAGTATATAGAAGCCATAGTGTGTGCAACATATACAGATAATGTGATGACTGACAGTTCTGTGCGGTACTTAGATAGATATGAGCGGGGAATTTAATTATGGTCAGTTGTTAGTGAGGGTTTTCGCTTGGGGAAATAAACTGTTCCTGTGTCTGGCAGTTTTGGTGAACAAAGTTCTGTAGAGCCTGCCAAAAGGAAGGAGCTGAAAGATGTTGTGTCCAGGGTTTGAAGGGTCATTAATGATTTTTTCTGCTCAGTTTCTGGTTCTTGTATGGTACAAGTCCTGGAGAGTGGGCAGGGAATCACTCTTTATTAATGTGTCAATTATACTGGTTGTACAACATATTTTTTCATCTTTTAACCTGATAGTCATCAACTGGTATAGCAACCCTGGGAAATGTTAGCTTGGTGGTTTAGATGAAGCAGTTTTGTTTGGAGAGCAGTGAGTTCAATTTCCAGCTCTACCATAATGCTACTGCTAAGCCTTTGAGCGAGGCCTTTAACCCTGAACTGTTTAACTTGTATACAAATGAGATCATTGTAAGCTGCTCTTGATAACTGATTCTGCCAAAGCTATAAATGCAAAAATTTATCTTTGATGTGTTGCATGTAAATGGTGGTTATTTAAATTTTTTTTTTGCATGCCAGATACACCAACCAGGCATAACTTACCTACTGCCTAATATTGTGTTGGCTTCCCTTTTGTTGCTAAAATGGTCCTGACCCATCGGGCATTAACAGCATTCAATTCTTCAGCAGTTTGAGCTACAGAAGCTCATCTGTTTTCTGCATCAGAGTGCAGAAAACAGTGTGTTCCTTCCTTGGACCACTTTTGATAGATACTGAGCACTGCAGACCAGGAACAGCCCACAATAACTGCAGTTTTGAAAACACTCTGACCCAGTAGTCTAGTCACAATATTGTTCAAATCCATACGCTGGCCCATTCTTTCCTGCTTACAACACGTCTGTCTGATATAGCCCACTCACTAACAGGTGCCATGATGAAGAGATATTCGGTGTTATTCACTTCTTTGGTTATACTGTTATCATGTCATAAGATTATGACTGATCAGTGTATATTCACCTGGAAAATTTAACTTTACATATTTTTTATATATATATATATTTTTTTGCAATGACTCTAGAATATGAGTAAAAATCTCAAGAGATCACTAGTTTCTGAAATTCTTAGAACCGCATCAGCCGTAAAGAACAATGCCACAACCAAAATCACAGTGTTTGACATTTGACGGTTCCTCAAACTGTATCTGCAATATGAAAGCATTGCACTTTTACTGTGTGACTGATTGACTGAATAATTGGCTTATTGCATGAATGAGCAGGGGGTCAGGTGTTTTTTTTATTTTTTTAAGAGTGTGAGTATGAGTGTGAGTGTGTGTGTGTGTGTGTGTGTGTGTGTGTGTGTGTGTGTGTGTGTGTGTGTGTGTGTGAGAGAGAGAGAAATAGAGATGAGTGATATGTGTTTTTGCTTATGTATTCCATCAATGTCATAACGGAAATGCCCATGTTACCTCGGTACCCGTGCGGAAATCATCCACGGCCACAGTGCCCATGAACTCCAGCTCCATATGTGTGTGGGTGTCTATTCCTCCAGGCAGCAACAGTTTCCCCCTGGCGTCCAGCACCCGAGTACCACTCATCGGCACCTGTAGCTCAGGGCCCACCGCCTGGATCACCCCGTCCTCTATAAAAACATCAGCTAACTCGGAGCACTCCACATTCACCACCTTACCTCCTTTAATTAAAATCCGGTCGTAGTCAGACATCATGATTACACTCTGATTAATGCTCTAATGAAATAATTGAAACTCCAAATAGAAAGAATTTAGTGTCTTTTCTCAACCTCAGTCTGCGTGAAAAGTGTGTACAGTTGTGAAATATGCCCTAAGTCCTGAAAGGCGGAGTGAACATTTTTCTGTTCTTTTTTTTTCTTTTTTCAACTCCTCCCTCGGTCATAGACTCATCCCTAGTTTCTCACAAACGTATCTTATCATAGGACATATTATTACTATATTTCAAATCTTGTGAAAAACCTGAATTCAGTACTAGTAATATTTTTAAAACAGGTTTAAAATACATTTTAAATAAGTAAATCAAGAAATACATAAATCAGTCAATCAAACTAAACCTGATGTTTCTGCTTATGCCTCCACATACTATAGAAAATCAAACTCTTTGAAACAGTTGCCATGTGTACTGTAAGTCAAAGTTTTACCTCAAGTATAATAACGTGGAGCAAAAACAATGGCAAACAAAAAGACAAATTATTATCAAGGGCCCCCTGGTTAAGGCATTGGACTTTGGATCGGAAGGTCACAGGTTTAAATCCCACCACGACTGAGCTGCCAGTGCTGGGCCCCTGAGCAAGGCCCTTAACCTTCCCCTTCTCAGTTGTAAGTCGCACTGGATAAGGGCATCTGACAAATGTTATAAATGTAAATATTAACTTTTATTGCTGTAAGAAATGTTTACAACATGATGAATTCCAGATTTTGTGTTGGAGTTTTGGTGTATTGGTGCGTTTGGGTTGCTGTTTATTCGACCACATGAGTGTGCTGTTTATACACGAATGAGTAAAAATGAGGCGTTTTATATAAGAACAGTGATGCAAAAAGATCTAATTGTTAGGCAACAAGGAGAAAACCTGCTTGTAGTTATTTTTTTTTAGATCTATTCGTGCCAATTTGTATGAAAAGCTTGAATACTATTTTGGCAGCAATGATTTTTTTGATACTTGCTTGTCAATAGGTTTAAGCAATTACTCGACATTTGTAATTTTAGCATGTGCTTTTTTTTCCTCTAATGTGTTTTTTTCTTATATTATGCACCACCTCTGTGAAATTCTCTCCCTATTGAGATTACACACGCTGAATCTTTTAGAGTTTTAAAACTACTTTAAAATCCTACTTTTTCAGTATAGTTTTTTCAGGTGATTTTTTTTTCTATTTATTAATATTTGTTTGATGTTTACACTTTTTCTCAGTTGCCTCGGAGATCAGAAATTAAATTCCCAAAATGTTCAACCTCCACATCATTTAGACCTTTTTGTGCACATCATAAAAGCATTTCTTGTTGCTTCGATCAAATTGCGAACGTTTTTATTGAATTTTATTCTTTTAAATAGTTGTGTACACTTGTCTGCTGTTTCCTATATTATCAGTTGTTTTTGTCATGTTGATCAAAATATATTATGCTACTTTCACCTAAATAATCGAAACCCCCAAAACATCTGGGCATCAGTGATGATCAAGTGATTGAGTGCAAAATCGTAAAACCAGCTGTCAGAATCTCTAATCTAAAATTTCTATTAAACTTTTATTTGTAAATGTGACTTATGAATTGTGCAGATGAATCTTGAATGTCACTAATGAAGGAGAGTGTATGGCATCAGATCAGCCAATAATCAACTTGTTCACTAAAACAGGTCAAAGGTGAATCTTGTGAACTTTCAATTGGAGAGTGTCTACAGAGCAAAACAAAGAACTATAAATTCTGAAAATGGATGAACAACTAAGAAACAAACAAGCACTTTATAGTACAGTAAAAGTGTGAATCCTGTCTGGTCTCTTACAATCAAATAAATCAAATATTCATAGATGCCGTACAAAAGAAATAAAAATTTTGTGCATTTTCAATCACTGTGATCAAAACAATAGTTTATATCAAGAAATACTGAAACTGTGCAGCGTCATACTGACATCACGACTAAACATTTTCACGTTCTTGTTTGTGAACAATTACAAAGAGACTTTTCATTCTGATGAGATTGAGATGTTCATGGATACAAAAACATTTGAGAGGCTTTTGCAAGAAATCCAATGTGTTGTGCTGTTTGTACACATTGTTTTGAGAAATGCACTTACTGGGTCACAAATATTAAAAATGATTCAATAAATGCTCCAAAGCAACAGAGAAAAACTGTATTTACTTATTGTATTATTTATTCATTTATTTCAAATCCTATTTTTATGCTTCGAAATCGCCCTGAGACGCAACTTTTACAGGCACTATATGAAATAAAGATTATTATAATATTATTATATAAAGTGGGATATAGTATAACTTGAAAGCTTTCCTTTTTTTTTTTTACTCCAGGAATGTACATAAAGTCTTAAGGTAAATCTTTTTCTTCTTCTTTAGGCTTCTCCCATTAGGTTGTAATGTATATAAACCTAATAAAAAGTTTACCACCACAAAAGGCAACCAAAGATACAGTTTAGAACGAATTTATTCAAACAAGGGATGTGTAGGAGGTAGAATTTGGTTGTGTGTTATACAGAATGTGTAGAAATAAAGAGACTTTTGTATAACATTCTAAACATCTTTATCTGTTTGCAAGTTGTAAATAAAAGGCCATTTTTTTCCTGCTGGTTTGCTTTTACTTTACAGGACCCTTATCTAATTGTTAAGAAATATTCTCAGGTGTAAAGAAAGGTGTGTGTGTGTGTGTGTGTGTGTGTGTGTGTGTGTGTGTGTGTGTGTGTGTGTGTGTGTGTGACAGAAATGTCACAACCAACTGCCATCAGCCGGTACTTAAACCTAAATAGATTAATCAGTTGCAGCTGATACACAATGCCTTACATTGATGCTTGGTTGTATGACGTGTCCTGTGTAGCCACAAACATTTAATTTGTTTAACGGTAACATTTGTTTTATTTTTGATTCTTTAACATTTTTTTTTTTTTCATATAAAAGGTTATTATGGCATTTAATTTTTTTTTTTCCTTTTTCCTTTCAGGCAAACAAGGAGTCTTCTCTTAAGCTGCTAACATGATGTTTGTGGAAGGTCCCAGTATACTGTCCAATCACACACACACACACACACACACACACACACACACACACACACACACACTTTTAAATCATTTCTATTCCACACTATTTTTATAAGTATCTAAGTTTTATAAGTGTGTTTTGACACTTCAGGCATCTGACCAGGTTGCATCATCAGGCAGGAGGTCTGTTTTTAGTGCGTTCGACACGGCGGGGACATTGTCAATGTCATGTAACTTTTGTGCAACTTTATTTGTTTTTGCTTCTTTAAGAATTAGAAAAAGTGAAACACTCCAGAGAGACAAAGATGCATGTACTGGAGAGATAAGCAAGTCCTCTGGGCTTACAAATACCTCTCTGTGTCTCTTTCTATCTTTCTTACACACACACACACACACACACACACACACACACACACACACACACACACACACACACACACACACACACTAAAGCAAGAAACACTACTGCATGCCTTAAGAGGATTTGCAGGGTGATGTGAAGTGCAATCAGTGTATGAAATGCTAACGAGAAAGTCTTGGTAGCTGAGCAGCACCTCTGCTTGTGTCGCTTTCCTTTTTTTAAATGGTAATACTGATTTTTTTTTTTTTTATTATCAGTGAAAATGATTGAATTCATAGTGACTGATTGCATGTACTACATCAGTTTTTGTACTTTGGTTTATTGTATCATGATATTTTGCCTGGTCACTACAACGGGTAA
The DNA here is from genome assembly GCA_024362625.1 of Silurus asotus. Lineage (NCBI taxonomy): Eukaryota > Metazoa > Chordata > Actinopteri > Siluriformes > Siluridae > Silurus > Silurus asotus. Next base: position 4,730,026 of record MU564352.1, on the reverse strand, counting down.
TCTGATATTAGCTTATTAAAATAGCATTTCCCGCCAGTGATATAATGAAATCAAAGGTGTTATTATGTTGTGGGTCCCCTGTTGTTCTTTGGAAAAATGTTGTTGTTCCTAGAAATCTGGTTTAGTCCCTGGAAAACTGGCGTTGTCCCTGTAAGGCGATTGCTGCACCTGGAAAACCATTGTTGCACCTGTGAAAAGTAATGTAGCTCCTGGACATGTATAGTGTTGCCTGGACATGTATCTGGCGTTATCCCTGGAAGAGTAGTGTTTTGCCCCTGGGAAGGTGGTATTGCATGGCTTGCATGGATTGCATCTGCATTTGAGTCTTATGCTTAGCATACTTAGTACTTTATGACACTTGTGAGATGATGTTTAGCACCAATGTCAGCTTAAAAAAAAAAGATTCTCCAGTTTTGACTTCTTAAAAAAAAAGAAGAGAAAACAAAAGTTTTTCTGTCCAAAACTGGAGCTGTTTTTATGTCACATTTTACATTTTGAAAGAATCCACAACTTGTTTTAACTTGTTTTTTTTTTAAGGAAAAACTCTAAGTCATGATGTAATATTCACCCATATACCAGCAGATGGGAGCATTTACCTCTACTAGGAGGTGAACAATGCCATGTAGCAATGAGTCATAACCATGTTTTGTTGAACATGATAGAAATCTGGCTATTTATATAATTCACGTTATATCTACATATTATATTATAAGATAACAGTACACTATGAAATAGATGAATTCCATAGTAAAGAGTAAGATCTCAGTTTCCGAAGTAAGACATTCAGTATATTCACACTTCATCCAATTTCAGTTCATTTTTATCGGTAGGTTTTTTATGAACTAATTGTTGATTTATCATCTACAGATTTAAAAACACTTACAGTCTGTAAAAACCCATTGAAATCGACTAACACTTTGAATACTGACAGTGCACAGTTAATGATCTTTAAATACACAGGATCTATCATAAAATATAGCATTTTTATTGACTTTTCTTGTATATAGCATGGGATATAGAAACTACAAGAATATAAATAATAATGAAAATAGGTTTCCATAGTTATGGCACATTATGAGGTGTAATAAGTAATTAGGTATATTTATGAGTGTGTCGTTGCATATACATGGGCGTGTTAATCCGAAAGATACATAAATACACACCTACGGTACAGACTTTATTTTTTTCTAAAGCTTAATGTTTTAAAGGTATTAAATATCAAAATGCATACATCTGTACTTATATGCTTTAATAGTAAGCAATAAACTGTATCTAACAATGTGTGTATATTCATATCATTTTATTTTACACTTCATACTGTGTAATTACATATTCCATAGGCTTCTTTTTGTTTACAAAGCAGCCAACACTCCAGAGTTATTTTTATTCCAGAAAGATCTCTACATCTGAATCCCAGTAAAAGGCGTGTTTTACGCAGTGTTTTTCGCACACACTGAGGGAAACAGTAATTTGTGCGTCGTCGATGGTGCCAGGTGCCAGCATCGGGCAGACGATGGCACAGCTCGACAGAGACGAGGCAGGAGCTCCAGTCGGCATCTGCACAAGCAGAAAAGCCTTTAATCGCGAAAGATAGCGGCGGAGTGCGCGTAACACTCCCTCGATTTTAATGCAGTTTTTAATTGGATAGAGGCCCATTATTTTCCAATACAGAAGGGGCAGTGAGGCACGTAAAGCTCTTGAATATTTTTTCGGCGAATCGTGTTCGACAGCATAATGATTAGCCGTGGTGCCGAATTTGCCTCCCAAAATGAAAAGCAAACTTCATGCAAGGCGTAATTTAATTGTTTCCCCTTCACATGTGCCGCCTCTCATTGTTGGGAGCTTAACGCTTTGCTTGAGTCTGCTTAACCCTCATCCAGGCTGAGGTTGAACCTGTGGGGACTTGGCATTTAGCAGTGGCAGAAAACAAACACAAATACCACTGTGGAGGGCAAGGCGGGTGGGAGGGTGGGGGACTATGAACGTGTAATCATATAGGTGTAATGTATGCATCACATGATACAGCGTAAAGGACGCAATATATTCTGTGTGTCCTGTTCGCTTGTTCTCATGTTTCAGGGTCAAAGTCAAATTAAAATTATATATTGATATTATTATTATTATTATTGTTATTGGTATTATTATGTTGCATGGTTTACTGCATAGAGACTAAAAAGTCTATCCAGTTTAAAGATTATTGAGAACAATAGGCCAAGTAGCACATTTTCACTTTAATGTACTGTACTTTTTTTGTTGTCAGTCGCAAAAGCTGAAGGTGCGAATATCCTGTCTGTCCTGTACTCATTATTTTGAGTATGTCTTTTTTTTCTTTTCTTTTTTTATTAATCAAATAATGACTGTCAGATTCAGTTTTTTTTTTTTTTCGCATCACAGGAAAATTTCTTTGCTCGTTTTAACCCTGACAGTCTTTGTACGAATCCAGTAAGGCACATCTGGATTCTTGACTTCAAAGAAAAACAAAGCCACATCTGTACAATAAAAACACCTATTATTCTACAGCATTATACAAATTCAATGGAATTGAATTCTGACCTTCAGCAATTTGACAAGCTCTCAGTTGTATCCTGCTGCACTATTAAACTGAAAGGTGAGACTTTTATAGGGAAAAGAAGATTGCAGGGTTACATAGATCTATTTATAGACTATCCTACTGAAATGTATAGTGTAGTGTTTTATACACGATCTCCTTTTTGAATATGCACAATATGAGATGAAGCACGCATGGGATAATTCCTGCTACAGCATTGCATTCGGATGTTTAGAAACAACTGTCTTATGCCAAATTCGATTCTGTAATTCTGTCACTGTGTCAGACAAAATAGGGGGAAAATGTGACGCAGCTGATGTTGAAGTAGGCACTTAAAAGGAAATCAGCTCAAGATTTGTCTGAAATTATTTTTATCGAAATCTAAATCTAAAGCAAAAAAAAAAAAAAGGCTATTGGTTAAAATATTCCTTTTGGTAAATAAATAAAAATAGTTTGAAATTTCTGTTCCAGACCCACACAAAAAAAAAATGCCCTATAAATATATATATAATGATTCCTTTCAAAATATTGTTAAAAAATACCTTTTAAAATTAAATTAAAACTGAATAAAAAAAACACATGCAGCTTCTAATCATTACTAATGTTCTCTAATTCTAAAAATGGAAAGGGAAATATTTTTTTTTCTTCTATGTCTGTGTTGAGAAATCTGTCTCTTTTTACATGTCAAAATCCTTTCCATGAACACCCACTAATTCAAGGTCATCATTCATGTCTCATGAAAAAATAAATCAAAAATTCAGATGCATCCCGATCGTTCCAGCCTTTCAAGCAACTGTACACATGACCAACCTTCAAACCATCTACATTGCTCAATTAAAAGATTTACAAACACACATGTCACACGATAATCACACACCCAACACACACAACACCCACACACAGCTTCCACCGGTCCCCCTGCTGCAGAACTCATTTGCTGCTTCAATCTGATGCGTATTTAGAAGCAAATCTGTCGACTTACTGCGCAGCTAATTAATTGATATTCCGACGCTATTCTTATAATCAACGACGGATGAATCGGAGAACAAAAGCGGACACTGGCAGCACAAATAATACAGATCAAAGTGATACACATATTCAGTGTCTCTCTTTCGTGTTTTTTTTTCCAGTTCCCCTGGCTGATACAACCACTAGATGACACCCTCTCTCTCTTTCTCCAGCTTTCTCTTTCTTTCTGTCTGTCTTTCCATCTGTCTGTCTGACTGTTTGTTTCCTGCTTCTTTTTCGCAAATAATCTTTGCAAATCATTGAAGTCGCCTTCACACACAACACCCCGGACCCCTCCCCACCTCACGGCAGAGGCTGTCGGCTGTGTACTGTTGTTCGAGGCGACCAAACAAGACATTAGGAAGGACCTTCGTGACATCCTCACTCACAGATGCATTTCTAAAATGGCGGCATTTTGAAAGGCAGAAAGGAATTGTGGGTCAGCGGGCTTTGGCAGGCGGAGCGGACGGCACTAACATCCTGTTTAGGAGAAGAAAGGCTGATATTTGAACTTATCGCCTCTGAATCGAAGAGGACATTTTCCAGTGTTTTAAGTTCTTCCTGAGGTTAAATTCCTCTCCCCCCCTCCTCTCTCGCTGTCTCGCAGTGCGACCCGGGCCGGCTTTTTCTCAAATGTCACCAAGGTGCAGGAAGAAAGGGAAGGAAAGGCGGAAAGGAAAGAAAAAAAAAGAAAAGAATGATTAGCCAGTTTATGCCAATCAAATAATGATACACAGTGATTCTAGTACGCAAGGGGGGGGGGGTGTTGTACAGTATCAGTATATGCACAAGCTCCATCCCTTCACCTTTATTTTTATTTGTTCTTAAATGAGTTCATTCACATGAATTACGAGTTGGCAATCTGGAGCTTTTGTTTCGATACAGTCTCAAGCTAAATTTCAGACATTTTGCTGAGTTTTACCACAAATAATATAAGATTAGCCCTTGGCCCTGCCCAAATCATCTCAATCATCCCAAAGGGAATTTTTCACCATTTTTGAATCGTGTAGAAATTCCTGACATCTCAGATTGTGAAAAATACTTATTCAAGCGTTTTTGCTAATTTTAAACTTTTTCTCAATTACATTTGAATAAAAAAATTGTATTCTGTTATTAACATTCAGACCTCACAAATTTTTCTAATGCTTGACTATTAATTATGTTTTTTTTAATCCCTATTGCTACTACTGCATGCAGAAAAATCTCTACATAAGTAAATCCTTGACTCTGATTGGTTGTAAGACTTTGATTCATTTTCAATACTATTGACACCAGTTTTAACAGAGGTCAAACCTATGTTGAAAGGAGTCTCCAGTGCGAACAAAAACACAATGTTCCACGTTTGGTAACTAAAATAATAACATTTGAAAATGTAAATGAAATCAAATGGATTGAATGAAGTTAAAACATTTTAGTGCTGATAAATTGCTGTGGTATAAGATTCTGGAATGCACCAGAATCTTAATGAATATTGATTTCATACTATAAATACAGGCCTAGCCTGAGTATTTATCAAGCACGTATCATCCCATTTAGAAACTGATTTAATATCAATGTACATGGCAGCCAGAAATGAGTATAAAGTATAATGTTTTATTGGACACCTGACTATAAAATTTGGATTGGAACATCCTAATCCACATTTAATCCCCATTTGCTCTTATAATAACCTCCACTCTTCTGGGAAGATGTTTCACTAGATAGAATGAGCTTATGGAGATATTTTTCATTCATTCACAAGTGTGTTAATAAAGTCAGGGTACTGATGATGAGACATTGGGTGCAGTCAGAGTTGCAATGGTGTTCAATAGAGATGAGGTCAGAGCTCTATAGAGTCAGTCAAGATCTTCCACTCCAACCCATGTAAAGTCATCTTCATGGAGCTGGCTTTGTGCACAGGGGCATTGTCACCCTGGAGGTGACCCAGGTTGGAGTCTCCTAGTTCAAGTGAAAGAAAAATTCAATGCTACCACATCGAAAGACCATGTATCCAATACAATTGTTTGCAACTTCATGCAGTTTGGGGGTAAAACCACATCTGACTGGAAATGTCAGCAGTCCCAATACTTTTGTAAATATCAAATATAATTTTTGAGTGCAACAAACTCAAGAACGAGTGTCATAAGCAGTCAATGTATCAGACATTCGAGAAGAAAACATGACTCTTGTTGTCAAACGTCACCCAAAATCTTGCTCTATAAATCCTCACTTCCTGCTTAACAAACATAAATCCTTATTATTATATACATGTATATTTTCGCTACCTTGTATTTCTTCTTTCCCGAACCCCACATTACTATAAATACGATACAGAACAGCAACATTCTGCCCTGCAGCTCTTGCTCCATCGAACACATGCCATTTCATCATCTCTCCCTGCCTTTTTCCTGGAACTTTTCCTTCTGAAAATGAGTCTTGCTATTGTATTCGCTCGCTCGCCGTGTGTCACACTTCCCACCTAAGAGAGCAATTATTTCCTCATCCGCTCCGTCTTATCGCTCTCAACGATCTGCTCAGAGACACAAGGCGCTTCCATAAATATGGAGACGTTGCCGAGATCCTGTGCGCGGATAGCCACGGGCTTCGGGTGCCAAGGGACATAACAATGTTTCACTCCTACAGAGAATGTAAATGAATCTCGTCTTTTTATCGTGCACACACACACCGATGGTGGGAAGCGATCGCAACAATCGCGGTGACAGAAAATACTTTTTTTTCCGTTCTTTTTTCTTTTGGGTTGCGTTGTGTTTTTCCCGCCTGCACGAGTAAGCAAGTGCGACATGATCTCCGTTAATTAAGACATGAACTTATTTAATTAGGAGTGGAAATAGATTGGAGCCAGGATGTGCTCGGCGGGTGAAAAAAAACAACTGAAATCATTTAGAAGGTTTTATATCGAGACACACAAGTCGATCATATTCCAAGAAGAAGAAGCGAAAGACTAATGGGCAGAGTGCCAGATGTTTTAAAAAATCTTTTATATCTCTGATCAGTGGCATTTTTTAAGGGTGTGTGTATGTGTGTGTGAGGGGGGTTTGTGGGGCACATCTATCTGTACACATGGCCTTTACACACAAGTCAAATATTTTATATAACATTGTATTTAAGATGCAAAAAAATGTACAATTGAAATGATAATGCGAAAATAAGTAATCTGATTGGCTGCCCAGAAATTTGTGCATTAGATAAAAGGAACTTCTTCTTCTTCTTCTTTCAGCTGCTCCCATTAGGGGTCGCCACAGTGGATCCTCCATCTCCATACGCCCCTGTAATCTACATCTGCCTCTTTCAATCCAACTACCTGCATGTCTTCCCTCACCACATCCATAAACCTCCTCCTTGGACTTCCTCTTTTCCTTCTTCCTGGTGGCTCCATTCTCAGCATTTCCCTACTGATATATCCCATGTCCCTCCTCTTCACATGTCCAAACCATCTCAGTCTCGCCTCCCTCACCTTGTCTCCAAAACGTCCTTCATTCGCTGTCCCTCTAATAAACTCATTTCTAAAATAGATAGGAGGAACTATAAATATTATAAATATCAAATTAGAGAAAATATGAGAAAAGAAAATAAGAGCAGATATTTTAGATAACGTCAACGTGGTTTTTAAAAAAATTGTGCAAATAAATGTAGATGTGCAAAAGAGGGCATAATCTTAGCGGAGGGTCCAGCAAGGCGTTCTAAAGCAGCGGCGCCATCTTGAATCTTGGGACTTGGTCACTAATATAACATGCATATGGCTTTATAGCTTGTAGCCTGAATAGCAATAATAGGTATTGAACTGTATTGTACTATACATGGACTTGTTTCTAGGTTTATCTTGTACAATTGAGGAATGTGGTTTCTCGAGTGAATAAGATTGGTCTTCTGATCCCAACACCACTAAGCTGCTAATGTTGGGCCTTAGAGAAAGACCCTTAACCTTCAAATGCTCAGTTGTATAAATGAGATAATTGTAAGTCACTCTGGATAAGGGCAAATGCCAGGACTATTTATTAAAGTTTCATGAAACTCTGAAAGCTGAACTGCATTAGTTAAGCAGATTACAAAGTACAATATAGTACAGTTTCGTAAAATGCTAATTTAATTCACTCAAGCTTAATAGGAAAAGGTTTGGGCATCTCTGGTTTAAAGGAACAGATTACCCCCAAAAAATGTTGTTCCAAGCAAATATTCTTTTGTTCACATAAAATCTGATATTTTAAATTATATATTTGCCTGTATTATAAAAAGCATTGATGACTAAAAAAGATGCACATTTTTGGTTTAATGAATAAACATTCTTCAAGATATCTTATCATATATATTGTGTGTGTGTGTGTGTGTGTGTGTGTGTGTGTGTGTGTGTGTGTGTGTGTGTGTGTGTTGTGTTGTGCAAACTTTTTTGAGTAAACTGTGACTTTTAATATTATTTTTTAGAGATCTATTAAAAAAACAAGTGCAGTCGTTAGAGATTTACTGCACCTTTAATCACAATAAGCCAATAAACAAATAAATAAATAATTTACAAGTTCAAGTATTAACAATATTGTACATTTCTGGTATTCACAGCATTTAGTTACACTTCATAACAAATAGTTTGCTTTAATGGAAAGGTACTGATCATTAATATAATACAAACTTAGAGTGTGCATCTAAAAAAACCTATTATTGTCCTTTGTTTCTTTGTACCAGACAACTAAATAACTAAAATAACTGCTAAAGAAAATATGATGACGATTATGAACTTTGACCTATGCTATGATTGGCTGGATATTAGTTCACCCACACCCCTTCTATTGGATACCCACATATTTAATAGAAGAGAAATACGTATAATTTTTTTTAAAAAAGTGCATGGAACAAAAACATCCTAATTTCAAAATGAAGTGGGGACATTTCCCACTCATCCCCCCTGGCTGCTGTGCCCAATGTCTGTGATAATGTTTTATTAAATCTTCAATAACAAGAATTTCCTTTTTTGATCATAATGCAATTTATTTTATTTATTAGATTACATCAAAACATTTTTTTTACAAAAATCATTACAAATCCTAAAAAATAATCTTTATGATGCGTTATAAACCTTTCCCATGGTTGAATGCTTGATTCTGATTGGTCAGAAGCTGTGAATTCATATTCTCCAATAGCAGCTAAATCACCAGCTTAATACATCATGGTTCCTATGGTAACAGCTGGTTTAGGGCTGCAATTGCCATGAACAAATTGGCATTCAAGTGTCCATCAGGGAACAGTTGAGAACCTCAATAATGATGAAACTATAATGAATGGACATTCAGTGTCACCCAGATGAGGATGTGTTCCATTTTGTGTCAGGGGTTTCTCAGGTTTTTTTTCTCCTACCATCTCAAGGAGATTTTTTTTTTTGTCACTGTCACCAGTTTGGTACTGCTAACTGTGTCATTTTTGTAGAGTTTTCACTGTTAAAGATTTTGCACAACAGAAAATTATTTATGACTTTGTGCTTTCCCGGTAACATGCGAAGAGAAGGAGATAAAGGGAGGAAGAGAAAGAAAAAGAGAAGGAAAATGAAAGAATGAAAAAATGCTTTTGGGGGAATAACTTTATTGCTGTTTTAACACAAGCGATAACAGGACCTTGCAGATTTTCGACGACCTAACACATATCTATAAACGAATAAAACATGTCATTGTGCATCAGATAAACAAATGTTGGCAAGTGTGAAAAAGAAAAAAACATTTCAGGGAGTGCTTTTTTTTTTTTTTATCCATACATATAGAAGTATAAAGGTATTTATATCCTACTGTACCCAATCGGCTGCGTAAATCCTGTTACAACAATTCTGCTCTTCTTTGCTGCCCACCAGAAATATATCAAACGTAAACTATTCCCTAATGTAAACTCCCCTCCAGAATCTGCATTTCTCTATCTCTCGGTTTTGAACGTCTCTCCATCCCGTTACAGCATGCTGGTGAGAGTGTGAGCTTTAATGCTTTGGGTTGTCGCCTGCTCCACAATTCCCAGCAAGCTTTGAAAACATGTAAGTCCCTTCCTAAATTGCTTCCCCAGGCCCGGCTAGTCTTGAGATTGGCTGCGAGTGTGAAAGGAAAAGAAAACGCTGGCTGCTCGATGCAAGCGAATCGTCGCGGGAGAGATCGGCTCAAAAAAAAAAAAACACAAAAAAGGGCAACAAAACAAGGCCACTATATTTAACTAAATCTCCAGCTTACTGCCGAGAGCTCGTGATAATGATATCCTCTTAACAAGCTCGAGCATGGCATTACAGCCTGAGTGATGATTTCAGCCGACATGCACGGTAAAAAAATAAAAAAAAAGAGTATCAACCAACACACTCTCTCTCTCTCTCTCTCTCTCTCTCCCTCTCTCTCTTACTCACTTACTCTTTTCCTGTCTCTCTCTTGCTCTCTCTGTGTGTCTTTTCATAACACTGTAACTGTGCAGTAAACATTACTGGACCTCTGCCACATAATGTAATCTGTGCTGTTTATTAGAGCGCCATTGTAAACACGGATCTGAAAAGGACATTGAAATGTGTTTACTCAGAGCGAGATGACCTTTAGCGGGATGATGCCAGTCAAGAACAGGTGTCGCTTCTGCCAACTAATAATCCATCTTCAGCTGACATAATAAGCTTAACCAGCCTTCTCTCATCTCTTTCCCATCCGTTCCTCATCTCATCCCCCTCTCTTCCTCAACCGTTCCTCATCTCTTCCTCCAGGACCATGTGTGATTCTGTGAAACTATTCTGTCCTACTGCTAATTTGTACTGGGACTAATTTATTGTAGTGATTGCGAGAGAGAGATGATAAAAGAAAAGAAGATGAGGGGAGAAGAGGGAGATTACTGAAAAAGAGTAGGGCAAAAGAGAAGAGAAAAGAAAAGGAAAAAAATTGAAGAGTGTTTAGAATAAAGTAAGAATAAAGACAATTTAAAAAGGAAATTAGTAAACAAATAAAAAACTAAAATAAAACAGAAGATAAGAGAAAAGAAAAGAAAAAGTGAGAAGAGACAATAGAAGACAAGGGAATAGACAGGAGAAGAGAAAGGAAAATACAAATTTAAAAAGAAATTAATAAAAGAAGAAATATGAACAAACTAAAAAAAGAAAAGAAAGCAAGAGAAGAGAAGAGAAGAGAGAAGAAGAGAAGAGAAGAGAAGAGAAGAGAAGAGAAGAGAAAAGAAGAGAAGAGAAGAGAAGAAAAGAGAAGAGAAGGACATATAATAAAAGGGAAAAGGGCAGAAAAGAATTTCAGGTTTTTGAAGAATTCGAGGAAAAAGAGACCTATCAATTAAAGAAAGGGAGGAAAACTAGGAGAAGTTGGGAAGAAAAATCATGTTAGAAAGGTGACAAACATAAGATCTTAAATGGTTTTAAGAAATTTCAGATCTCATCCTAGAAGATTTGACTAAATCATGGTAGATCTTTTTGCATTATACAGATGTAAGAAAAGATGGAAAGGCTTGGTGGCATATGCCATTGTATGTCATATGACACAGTAATAACTGAATTTTCAAAATGGACCAAATTAAAAGATTGTTGCTATTTTGTCTCCTGGGCTGTCAAATGTTAATGTTGTAAGGGACTTCTAAAGGATGATGAACACTAAATAAGACACAAAATAATATCAATTTCTTAACAATTATTCTGTTGAAACTTTGACACCTCATACTACCACCACCCCCAGCTCTTAATGTACAGTATTATGTTGCCTTCCTTGAGAATGAATGAATCAGTAAATGTTTGCACCTTTAAATGTACCTTATTAGTACCTCATTTGTCCTGCAGTTGGAAAGGGGTCAAATTTTCAGATTAGATTAGATAAGATTAGATTAGATTTAACTTCATTGTCATTGTGCAAGATACATGTACAGAGCCAATAAAATGCAGTTATCATCTATCCAGAAGTGCATAAGTGGCATATTTACAATAAATATCATTAAGATAAATAGGGTATGCAGAATATGCAGAGAATATGCAAATATGCAGAAGTTGCATGCCAACTTTCACGCAATATATAACTTGGTCATCCAGGTAATAACACTTAAAAAAAAAAATTAAGCAAATATTAACTGTTAAATAGATTAGTTTGTGAATTATATGTGAACATCTGCTATGTCATAATAATAAAATTAATAGCTTATTTGGGATAAAACTAAATAAAAGAAATAAATGCAATTTTCATGATCCCTCCTAATTATTGTTTTTAATTAAAATTTTGCAGATTTTTCAAGCACTCGGTATGTAAATCTATGACCTGAATTGGAGAAACATTCAGGCCCACCAAGTACTACTTCCAAACTAGACTACCATCAGTATGAAGCAGATATTTTAGCAACACTAATCCAGGATCTTCACACACTTTTTTCTCCTATTTTAGGACTCGACCTTAAGGTGTACCACTTATAGGTTCCTGAATGGAGGAACAGAAAAGAGTTCACACTATCCTGTTGCATTTCAAGTCTCAAACATGCCACTAGCCATCTTTGGAGTGACATCCTTTCTTTTGCCTGTCAATCACAATGAGACAATGTGAGCTTGTGTATGTGGAAGAGGTTAAATAGCACTACATAAAGGCTACAGGAAAGCAAAACAGAATTTACAAATGCAATGCATCTGTATAAATATACTTAAAGGTTTATGGTGGGTAGGGTTTGTGTGTGGTGGGGTGTGTATGTGAAAATTTTAAGTAGGATCATGATTTACATACATTTTCCTTCTCATGAACAAAATTGTTTTTAAATCAGTAGAAATGTTTTAAAGGGTGGTGGTGGGGAGGGGTGGTCCCCACAATGTAAGGATTTGTGAACAGGTCCCTACAATGTATACAAATGTGTATGTGTGTGTGTGTGTGTGTGTGTGTGTGTGTGTGTGTGTGTGTGTGTGTGTGTGTGTGTGTGTGTGTGTGTGTATTACCTTGTGCACAGTGTATCAGGTCATAACTATTTTTATGTTGCATTAAGATTTTTTTAGGGGAATTGAGATCCATGATTTGTTTTAGACATTCAACACCTTCCAAGGGGGTCCCAACAATGTAAGGATTTGTCAGGATGTGCCCACAATGTATAAAAACATTGTGCGTGTGTGTGTGTGTGTGTGTCTGTGTGTGTGTGTGTGTCTGTTTATGTGTGGGTGTAGAATAGTTTTCCCTACATCCTTCCTGCTATTGCAATGATAAGACCCCATGATATACGTATACTAATAGTTCCATAACTGCTAACATGGCATGTGAAAACCGTTGATTCTCCTGGCTTGCGATTGTTTCGCAGTCACCAAACACTTCTTTCGTCACTGTAATAATCCCAATAGTAAAATACTTACATCTAGGTTCTCCTCATCAATTATTTTCAGCCCAGTTCTTGAAACTGGAACTAGCCCATGTCGATGATGAGTGACGATAGTGACACGGTATTAAGAATTGTGAGTGCTCTGCGGACAGCGACGCTGACTGACATGCCACGATAGTAAGATCTAGCAGGTGCGTTTTTGACGAACATTCCTCTGATCTGAACACCAGCCCGCTTGTCCTCTTAGCACCCTCCATAATAAGCGGCTTCAAAGATCAGTATGTGTGCTAGCCTCACGATAAAATCTGGAGTCCCTCTTTTCCTTTTCATAATGCCCCCCCCCCCCCCCCCCCCCCCCTCTCTTTTGCTTGCTTTCTCTGCTCTTAGTTTTCTTAAGAAAATGTCAGTCTAATCGCATCGTAATGCTTTGATAATGGGCTCTTTTTACATGGGCAAAGAGCACTCACTTCACTGTTTTTAAGCACCAGAATGGGGGGAAAGAAATGAATAAACGGGGAGGGGGTGAAAAAAAATCAATTTCGCATTCGAGCTTCCTTTCACAGTGTTTCTGTTTGACCTCACTCGACAGGCCCTTAATTGTTTCACATAAAGACGTAGGGAGATCAGACAGCTCGCTGTACGTACGTGCGCTCAGCAAAGTAGTGCTAGAGTGCTCTTTAGAAAAAAAAAGAAAAAGAAAACGGAGGACAGGGATGAAAAAATGTGACGCTTGAGTAAAGTGGTAGTTAGTAAAATGTTGATGTTCAGCACATTTTTTTTTTTTTTACAGAAAATATAAACATCATGTTCCATCATTCCATCGCCAGCCTTTCTTCAGATTTTCTTTCTTTGTTGAAATGAATAAGAAAAAGAAAGACGCTGCTTTATAACTGGACACTGACACTGGAGATTCCTTCCAAATGTGAAAGAAAATGTACTCCTTACAAAAGGCTCCACTATAGAAACGAATAAAGGGGACATCTTAGATTATGTCAGATCTTCCATACAAGTCCCTGTAAAGAGGTTGTTGCTATAGAAATGATAATATACTTAAGAACCTTTACTTTAATATAAACCTGGGATTTGAAATACAACCCGGAAAATAAAGCAGCTTCTGTACTCACAGACCTGAGAACTTTTTTAAAGTAAGAATATTTTATACACTTATATTAATAAGAAGCTTTTTTTCTGGAGAAAAAAAAAAAGTTCTGGAGAATTCCTTTGTTCATTCATTTTAAATGTATGGACAGGAGTCACCTTGAATGATGAGTCAATTATAACATATACACACACATACACATTCATATTTACTTTCATGCAACACTCAACATTTATTTACACATTCATTGTAAACACATTCACATACAGTACTTGTACACACACTCCCACACACACACACACACACTTGTTCACACATTCACATACAGTACTTGTTCACACACATTGACACACATTCACATATTTATTTACACACTTATTTACCCATGTCCACACACAAACACACATATTCACACACTTATTCATGTTCTCACTCATATGTGATCACACACACACACACACACACACACACACACACACACACACACACACACACACACACACTCACACACACACTCACACACTCATTCAGACTTCATGAAATTAAAAACAGCAATCCACCTACTGGCATTGTTCTGGGAGGTGTGTGGAAACTGGAGAGCTCAGATGAAACCCATGTGAACAATAAGGCATGTAACAGACAGTAACTCAGTAGACTGTAGCTCAGGATCAAACCCTGGAGCTACCAGGAGGCAATACGACAAAATAATTTAATTATTGAATACATTTTTTTTTAACAAAAGAAACTTGGAATTTTTTGAGAAAAAAGAAAAAAAGAAGACTAAACTAAAAATCTTCAAAACATTTGTTTATTTATTTATTTGTTGATTTATTGAAAATTTAGGCCCTTACCCCTATCCAGTGGGGGAATTTCATCACTTAGAAATTCTGATTCAACTACTGATAAAGATGCTGCTGATGGTCCGACATCTATTGCAATAAAATATTTGAGATTACTATGGAAGCAGAATTTGGAAACAAAAATAATAAGGAATGAATTTGGACTGCAGTTAACACACGTCTCCATCAGGGACAAATTGATAACTTTTCATGTAAATGAATTTCCTGGTTACACAATTGTAAATTTCCATTTAGCCATATTACTTCCTATGTGGTACCTTCATATGTGGTTAACACAAAGATGAAGAAACACAATTGTATATGATGCTATTGGGTGTGTTAGCATTCACTTTTCCCTTCACTATCCAAAAATGGAGACCCGAACCTGTTCCAGCATGATAGTGCTCCTGTGCACAAAAACAGCCAGATGTGCTTAATATGAGTTAGAGTGGAAGACCTTTAGTGGATGAACTGAAAGACTGCACCCCAGTCTTCTTATCGCCCCTAAATCAGTACCCAACTTAACTAATGTTTTTTTGACTAAATGAGCCGGATCTCCATAAGCATACTCGAGTGGAACATCTTCCCAAAAGAGTGGAGTTTGTGAGATGTTCAAAAAGCAACAAATCTTATGTTCAGGTGTCCACAAAGTCTTGTACCAAAAATCTTATAGAAAATTATGTATCCTAATTTGTGACATGTAAAGAGAAAAAATAAATATTTGTGTATTGTGAGGAAGGAAAAGTTCAGCTGAAATTAAACAGAGATCATTTATATATGTTTGAAATCACAGGTTCACCTTCTGGGCAAAGTTCTCCCCTTTCCATCCGCCCTGTCAATCAAAATGACGGACATGGCGGATTGGAGATGCACAGAGGCTGCCGTCAGCCACCATCACCATCATCCTCTTTAATGATGGAGCTGAGTATGCATCAGAGTGTGAGTGTGTGTGTGTGTGTGTGTGTGTGTGTGTGTGTGTGTGTGTGTGTGTGTGTGTGTGTGTGTGTGTGTGCATGCATGCCAACCAGAGCAATAATGAGCAACTTGACATGGCTGCATTATTATCCATTAGGGCCATGCTGTGTGTGCGGATAGAGACTGAGTCCCTTGGTTATTTTTTATTCTGTAAAGCAGGAACAGAGGTGAAGGATGGTGAGCGGTGAGGGTTTTCCTCCGAGGCCCCGGCGGTGCTGTGTGGCACCACTGTGACAGCGATATTTCTGTCAAATTAAACAGAGATTATGTCGACGATATCATCTGGCATTTTGTGACACGTAGAGCAATTTTTCAGAACCAGTCTGGATACATTAACCACAAATGACCTTTTTTTTCTCTCTCTCTTTCTCTCTTCAACCACCCCCCCCCCCCCCATTTTCAGAACCAGTCTGGATACATTAACCACAAATGACCTTTTTTTTCTCTCTCTCTTTCTTCTCTCTCTCTCTCTCTCATTCTCTATTTTTCTGTTATGTTACAAACATGGTGGAAAATGCCTCTAGTATAAAAACAATGTAGTCAGGACTAAACTAAACCTAAAACTGAAATAAAAACAGAATGGCAGTGATTAAATTGATTATAATTAATAATAATAATAATTATATATATATATATATATATATATAATTATTATTATTATTATTATTATTATTATTACATGATGATTCCCCACTATTCTTTTTATTTATTTTTTAATTTACTAATGCATTAGACAGTTCTACTTCTTAGCCCAATTTTAGTAGTTGTTTTAGTTGTTTACTTGACTAATTTATTGACCCTCCAAAAATAGAGTAACATGTTTTCCTCAACCACAGGATAATAGTTGAAATAGTGGTCTAAGCAATGAGAAGCTACTCACTGCATCAGATAGAGTTACATAAATTGTTGCCAGATGAAATATACTAATCACCGCAGTAATTATCCGATGGAAGACATATACCTATTTGTTGAGCTACATCCAGGTAATAACTTTATTTTCAAAAACTGAACATGAATATGAAATGCATAATGAAGATAAAGTTTCAATATTTCTGTGTTTTTATCACTGCACAGCATCTATGTTTTAGAGTACTGTCATGAAAGAAAGCGCTAAAATCGGTCAGCAGTTTTATTTTTAGAGCTGGCACAAAAAGTGAGAGGCAAACAGCAAAATAACATTGCAAACTTTTACAAGTAGGTCAGCTCTGATGCTGACTTATGCTGCTACGAGCTCAATTACAATTCTACACAAAAAACTCAACAGCGGTGGGAAGTAATGAAGTACGAATACTGTACTGGAGTAGATTTTTCTGGTATCAGTAATTTACTTCACTGTTTACCTTTCCAACAACTTTTTACATTCACTTTCATTTTTCTCACAAATATCTGTACTTTCTCCTTCTTACATTTTAAAACCAGACACTTGAATTTAGTTTTAATCTATTTGGTGACATGATTCATATTTATTTTCTTATTTCTCACCATTTTTAGCCCATCAACCTATTTCTTCTCATTGCATGGATTTTTCAATCTACCACTGGTGTATCATTACTGGCTCTCACACACCACAGACGTAGGCTAGTTTACGAAGCTAACAATGCGCAAGACAAAAGGCAGCAAAAAATGTCTCTAGGTTACGTATGTAACCCTAGTTCCCCCGAGAGAACGAGGCGCTGCGTTGCAGCGCTCTGGAAACGCTTCCGCGTTGTCCACACTCTGAATCACGTGTGTAATCTGTCCAATAAGGTGTGGCGTCATCAGCCAGAAAGCAATAAAAAGCAGATGGAGTAAAGCCTGCACCAGCTTCTATAAGAGAGAAGGAAGCAGTTGCAGGGACGCCGGCAGTTGGGCATAAAGACACATCGTCTCGTTCCTTCAGGGAACTACAGTTACATACGTAACCTAGAGACGTTCCCTTTCAGGAACTCGAGCTGCATTGCAATGCTTTGAGAACGAGAGGATCCAATACTGCCAGGCAGACCAGTCCCTGACTAGTGTGATAAGCACAGCTAGGTCGAAAAAAAGGAGGGGCCAGGAGTGGCAATAAGGGCAAAGTTTTAAAACCTGATGAAGGTCAGTAAGGTGGACAAGCCTGCAGCGTTGCAGATGTCTTAGAGGGACACTGCAGAGGACCAAGCCTTTGAGGCTGCCACACCCCAGGTAGAGTGAGCTTTGACCCCGAAAAGAGCAGGGAGACCAGAAAACTTATTAGAGGATGCAGTAGCATAAATGATCCATCTGCTCAGGGTCTACTTGTTAGCAGGAGGCCTCTCAGACGAGAAGCTGATCTGATTTTCTCCAGGGACTCGTCTTGTGGACATTAGTGACATAACTGGCCCTGAAATGGAGGAGGATAGAATGCCTGTAACAGGTCATGGGAAGACAGAGGGCACCTTGGGGATATAACCCCTTCTAGGGTACAAAAAGGCACTGGCCATACCTGGAGCAAACTCCAGAAAGGAGGGGGCCACAGATAAGGCCTGTAAGTCTCCTACTCTCTTCTAGCCAATATAAACACAGTCTTAACTGTGAGGTGCCTCCAAGATGCCTGGGCCAACGGCTTAAAGGGGGGCTCAGATAGACCCTCCAGCACAACAACCAGGTTGCACCCAGGCACTCTTGGTCACACCGGTGGCTTCAAAATGGAATCAGGGGAAGCGTACAGATGCAGCCTCCATTCCTGAAATGGAAGTATCACTTACAAAGATGAGACAAAGGGAGTCAGTGGTGTAAATATGACTCACTCAATTGGACAGACATTCCTGATCACCTGATCATCATCTTTTCTCTGCTTGTGTTCTATACGGTGGTTGTTCAGCCTGAAAACATTCATTAGGCATTAAAATTGTAAATTATTTTGTATTAATATGATCTAAGATCCAGGTACCAGCATTCCATAAGCTGCACACTGCAACATGTCAGTTCGCATAGCTGTAGTCCCAAAAGAAAAGCCTCTTTTGAAGCTGGTTCACAAGAAAGCCCACAAACAGTTTGCTGAAGACAACTTGCCCAAGAGCATGAATTACTGCAACCAGGTCCTGTGGTCTAATGAGACTAAGATAAACTTGTTTGGCACCAAACCGTGTGTGTATGTTTTGCGCTTGCGTGAAAACATAACTCTCTCATACCAATAGGTGGCAGTAGTCTGTATTCGGCATAGACTATAAACAATATGCAAACCATGAATGAATATATAAACATATATAAAGCAATGTTTTCGCATGCCGCAATCATTAGTAACAGATTCATGTAGCTATTATCAATTATGTCCTCTAAGTTGCAAAGAAAATAGAAACATTGATACAAGGCGTGTTCTATGTTTTTCTCGTGTGCTTATTCGCTAAACTGATTAGCCAATCGGAGTTCTCTTTCTTGCCAATAAGATCTGCTGCCGATTTAGTTGAACTGGGAGACCCAAACCTGCTCCAGAAGGACAATGTCCCTGGGAACAAAGCCAGCTCCATGAAGATACAGTATGCTTTACATGGTTTTTGAGTGGCCTGCAATAGAGGTCTGACTCTATTGAACACTTTTGGGATGAATTGGAATAATAATAATAACAGCAATGACAATAACATCAACAACAAAACAAAATAAGAGGAAAAAATTGAAGAATTAAAAAAAGAAAAACGAAGCATGATAAATATAAAATATCACAGTAATTCATTTAAGATTATTCCTTTTATTATGCATGTAACTGTCCTACAATTAAACCTTTATTTTGTTTACTGTGTTCAGCCTTTATTCCATTTCTAACTGCAAGGTTGTAACTGCTGTAAAAACAAGGACGTTATAGAATCTGCTCCAGTGGGTTTGTCTATGTATAAATCCGCAGCAGACTATCAATTAGCAAAGCATAATGTAGAGATGAAGAGCAATACATCAGCCTCCCTGCTAAGGATTTTTTCTATTTCTGTCTCCTGACTGGAGTTTCAGGAGCCTAAAACCACAGCGGGGGTCCCAGCAATTAGTCCACATGAGATTGAGAAGATTGAGGGTTGGTGCCTTGCACCTGGATGGACGTCCATTTATTTATGACATGCGCACGTCAAGAAGAAGATGGAAGGTTTCTTTGTGCGAAAGGTAAAGCGACTAATTGATTTCAATGTCTGTGCCACTGAACAGACAGCACGGCATCAAAAAGCAAAGGCAGTAATTTAGGCTGATGAATGACAACTCCTGTTCGATATTCAGCACACTCATTAGAAACACGTTTTTTCACACGTCACTACGTGCCACTCTTTACCTCTTTACCTCTATCTCTCTCTCTTTTTCTCTCTCTCTCTCTTTCTTCCATACTTTTCGTAACCGGGAAACTTATAAACAAATAGCCGGAATATTGCGATGTCATAACGAAAGAGCAGAAAAGCAAACTGGATTGAATTGTTTGCTGAAGCCAACGGTGTGTTTGAACGTTGACAGCCATCTGTGAGTGTTCCTTTTCCTCTCTGGCTAATGAGCAGCTTGTCTTCAGCGGCCCAGTCCCAGGAGAGACTCTGCAGATGCTGGCCTCAAAAAAAAAAAAAAAATCTAACACTCTTTCCAACACACATGCATATGGAATAAACAGCAAGCATAATGCGGAACTGTAGCATCTCCAACCAGGAGGAGCGCTTATGATCATCTGAAGTAGTTGTCAAATATAAGAGGGGGTAGAAGCAGTGTAGTGGACTGGATCATGCAGGTGTAGGAATATACTGGGACTAGGTATTTATAGGTATGGAGCGAGGTATTAAAGGTGCGGTCAGTATTGTGAAATCTCAACACTTAAAAGTAAAAACCCCCCAAAACAAAAAAAAAAAAAAAAAAATTAAAAAAAAAAAAAAAAAAAAAAAATCTATTATAATATATTTAATATCATTTATAATATAATATAATTTAATAAAAAAACTAGATTTATGTGGTAAAAAAACACCCCTACTCAGATGCTAAATACTGAGTTATTTGTTCTTATCAGGTATATTTTGTAATAATGTTTTAAAAAAGAGTAGACTACAAAAAAATTAAATGAAGCAGAAAATTGATAAATAAGGTTTTTAAGTAAACTGATAAACAAATAAAAAACATTTACCGGTATTCTCACACATACTGCAGTTTATACACACAAATTCTAAACATATTTTTCAAACACACACATATACATATTCGTATATATTTTTTTGCATTAACCGTGAACTTTTTTTAACCAGTATTTTTTTTTTTTTTACAGCTGATATTTCTACATGAAAACTGCAAAAAGCACAATATTAATTGTTAAATAAATTCTGCTTTTTTTTAAACAAAATTTCCTCCCAATTCTCATTTCTGTCTGTTTGTTGTACAGTGTTAGCTCTTAAAATTTTTGCAAAAACTAAAAAAAAAAATTTTGAATAAATTAAAACACGCCTTCACAGTGTATGTACAAAGTACAGTATACTGTAGGATTCAATTTTTGTCTTTTTTTCTATGAACTTGGCTTTAGGACTTCACAGTATCTCGATCTAACTGCAGAATCACAATAATCATAGGACACAATGGCAGTTCTCCGTGGAAGGCAGTCAGCCGTTAATTTGGAAAAATTGATAATTCGAGAAGAGCACAAGAGCATCGTGGGGGGATGAGACGCCACAATAGGACTGCTGCAATCTGTACGGCTGATTCAATTATGCTGTATGTTTCATTTTGCACCGAGATCACAAGTTAAAAAGTCTATTAAAGTGTGAGCTCCCCTGATGCTAAACATATCTATTATCAGCATGTAGGAGGAAATTTGAGGACTTTTCTCCTGAGTGGCTCTTATCCACGATGTACCAGCACGATCTACTGAACCCCGCACTCTGTTCTCGGGTTTATACAAAATCGGTAGGAGGCACAATTTCTATATGATTTTAAATTAAGAAAAAGTAATGCAGCTTTCATCAGTCATATCTTGTACTGGAAAGAAACATTTTCGTAATCTCAAATCCCAGAGCTTCATACGCTGCGTTATCACGAGTCCATGCAAAACTCATGTAGGTATGAGAAAAGATTGTGCAGATTTTTTTCAAAATGTATCTTACAATTACATCTCATTTGCGCATGATTTAAAACATTTTATCTAACACTTGAAAAAATGTCATGCAAATGAATAGTCTGATAACAGAAACTGTACTGAAAAGCACTGGGATGATTTGGAACTGAAGTCCTGGCCTCCTCACCCTACATCAGTAACTGACTTTACTAAGACATTTGCATCAGAATGAATACAAATCTCCACAAGCACACTCCAAAAACTAGTGGAACATCTCAGAAGAGTGAAGTTTTTTAAAAGGGGACTAAATGTTTAAAGGGATGTTTAAAAATCACATACGAATCCTATGGTTGGGTGTCCACAAACTTTTGTGCATATAGTGGAAGTCACAAATGAGTGATGTCATGACTGGGAAATAAAATGGTGCAAATAAGTGATATCGTGCCCTAATTCATATTTTTTCACAATTGCAATATATCACATAGTCACAGTTCTATTGGTTGTGATTTAAGTATAAACAAATTTGCAAAAAAAAAAAAAAGGGCTGGGTATTTTTTCCTAATAGGCAAATGATAGACTATAATCAATAACAGAGAACATGTGAAACCATGAATGCTCACTCTGAGCTGACATTTAAAGGATTAAAAACCCCACCGCTTCCATGTCGCACC
The DNA here is from genome assembly GCA_024362625.1 of Silurus asotus. Taxonomy (NCBI): domain Eukaryota; kingdom Metazoa; phylum Chordata; class Actinopteri; order Siluriformes; family Siluridae; genus Silurus; species Silurus asotus. The sequence goes on along the minus strand of MU564352.1, from coordinate 4,707,630 downwards.
TTCTCACACCTGCTTCATTTGTCCCTCACCCAAAACAACTTAATCCTTCGTAAAAATTTAACGAGTGCAGAGGGACCGCTTTGTTTTTTAAATGCATGGAGAACCGAGAGACGCTTAAACAAGGCCGGCTGGAAGACCTGATTTCAGACTGATAAGCCATGTCTGGATCAATATGGGTGCTGTAAAGGTTAAAAGAATCTTCAGTAACATGTTCTTGCACTGTGTAATTCAGGGTGAATGATATGGACACTATCTTGCAAGCACTATTCAGATCTCGGTCGGCTTTATGTCTTGCCCGAAGAGGACCTCGCGTGCTCACCAATTTGTAGGAAGGCAATAATCGGCTTAAATATTTAGAGAGGTGAATATCTGTTACAGACTACATCAAATCAATTCATTGCCAATTTCATTAGACTTCATATGTCATTTTTATTCTTTTTTTTATCGCCTACCCTTTCAAAATCGCTCGCTGTGATTTACAACACAGGGCAGTTAAACTCTCAATACTGATTCCTCAGGATCTTTACCATTCAGCTTCCCAGGCCCTCTCATAAACCGGGTCTCACCGACCATGCCCCTCTTTCACAGATATCATTCTGTGTCGATTTGGATAGTAATGATAACTTGTTAGCGTTGGCAGATTTTTGTGGTGTAAGAGATACAGATATTTATTGTTATTAAAAAATAATCACTTTGGGGTTTTATTATAATATTATGTACATTTTAAATTGTACATAGATATACTATATAAACAAAACACCTAACCATAAGATTTATATATGCTTTCTATGCTTCCATTCCGCATTTGTCCCCATTTGCAGTTATAATAACCTCCACTCTTCTGGGAAGGTGTTTCACTAGATTTTGGAGTGTGCTTGTGCAGATTTGTACTAATTCAGATACAAAGATGTTAATAGTCAGGGAACTGATGTAGATCGAGGAGGCCTGGGGTGCAGTCAGAGTTGAATTCATCCAAAAGGTCTTCAATTGGGTTGAGGTCAGAGCTCAACAGAAGGTCCCTCAAGATCTTCCACTGCAAACTATGTATTCTTGTTGGAGCTTAATTTGTGTACAGAGGCATTGTCATGATGAATTTGATTTTACTGCCTCATATGACATCCTATCTATCATTGTGGTAACAGTTTAAAGAAAAAAAAACACATGTGGTTTGAAGGGTCAGGTGCCCAATTAAATTGTTTATATAGTGTAGCTTTAAGGAGCTACTGACCCTCGCTGCTGACGTTTTTTTCCCACCTTCTGCAGGTACATTTTGCCCTGATTCGTCTGCAATCTGAGTAATATTAATTTTGAAGTTCCAAACAGTGGTCTATTACTTTTAATATCCTATAAATTCTCTGTAACATTTAGATGAAAAAAGCCTTTATACTGACTAATGCAGTAAACCTCAAATAGACATGGAAGACAATTGATATATAAAATATACAGTACTCAATTCTACATGCATTATTTGTCAGTTCTCATGAAGGACTTATGTAAGTGGCATGTCATTTTTTTTTCAAACTCTGCCCTGCAGTAACTTTGCCTAACTTGTGTTTTTGTGCCATGTTTTTATCGCGTTGAGATGCTTGCTGTAGCTTCAACTTCCTGCTTGTTGCTGACATCTGCTTCTGTTGTTGTGGTACTTGTTTCTTTTTGCCTTGAGGATTAGCAACACCCCGAATTACATAAGTGAGCTAATGAGCAACACACTCCCACACACTTGATACACAAACACGCACCAGGATCCCTGCGGAGGCAGCGAGAGAGAAGGGAAGACAGAGAGAGCATTGAACACACTGGGAATACAAAAAGAAAAAAAAAGAAAAACAGCCATTTGGAGAAACCTTAGAAGCAATCCTGCATATTAGATGATAAATAGCTGACATTGTTGAAATAGAAGATGCCATAGCTGTGTATTAATATTGCAGCTGCCTAAGAAAAAACCTTTAAATGTGTTCTACTGATATTATGCAGCTAAATCAAATTCATGGCTATCCAGCTTTGAGTTTATGAAAGCAAGAGTAATAAATCTACATATTTATTCTTTTGGGGCATGAATACACCCTGTACAGGATGCCAAATCATGGCAGGCCGGTTCTCTCTCTTCCCCTCTCTCTCTTTCTCTCTCTCACACACACACACACACACACACACACACACACACACACACACACAAACCATGCATTTTAAAATTCACTGTGGTGCCTCGTCCATAGGGGCAGATGAGCCAGAGCTCCATCATATATATCATATTCATCAAAAGTCCTCATTAACAACTCCATGCAATTTATTCCACTGAAATACTAATTACCTGTTTTAACTTATCAGCTCACTGCCCTATTTGGAGTCATAGAGTTATTATTGAACCAAGTAGTCAAAAATGGAAAATGAAATAAGCACTAATAAGAGACCTCTGAGGCTGAAATCATGTGCCCAGTACTCAGGGGATGGGAATAGTCAAAAGATTTATTGAAAGCTTTACTGGGTTTGTGGTGGTAATACCACAATAATGAAAAAATAACTCACAGCCACCAGGATCTTCTTTTATAGAAAACATTGTTGGACCAAGTACTTGAGTATCCTTGTATTTCAGTACAGGTTCAAATCCCCCTCCCTAATTATTACTCCAGTAAAAGTACTAATTTTTTATTCGTACACAATTTTTTGCTTTTAAATGCACTTAAATATCAAACCTACTTCACGTAAGGGAAATATTGAACATTTTTATACTCGATGCAGCTCAATGTTCTAATCTCCTGTACTTTATACATGAACAAAAATAACGTTTTGCTATTTTTACGTTCTACAAAACAAAAAACGCAAATTAAAAACAAAAAAGAATAATAAAGTGACAAAATGAAACACTACAAATAACATTTCAGCCTATCATCATTACAAAGTTTTGCTGATGCAGCAAATCAGTAAAATAAATTATTTGTTGGAAACTGCTATTATAGAAATGTCTGTGATTGCATTTATTGTTTACTGAACATTAAAGAAAAATCAACTAAAAATCCTCAATCTTTCTGAGTTTAAAATATTGCCACTACCAACAAGCAGTTCCTGACCACACAAATGTTAAGATCATTAATCCCTTCTTTCTTTGAACCTGATTTGAACCTGGTTGGAGATCCAAAGTTCCAGTTAGGAGATCCAGCATGTGCACAAAGCCAGCTCCATGAAGATATGCCTTACATGGTTTGGACTGGAAGATCATCAGTGGTCTGCTATAGATCTTTGATCCTAACCCTATTTAACCTTTGACATTAATTGGAACACAGACTGCACCCCAGGGTTCTTTACCCTACATCATTACATGAAATTGACTAAAAACTCATGACTGAATGAGCAAAAATCTTCAGAAAAAACACCTGGTCACTGTTACCAACCATTACACAAGTTACCTCCATTTCATCAATTGGCATTTTTCATCGTTTTTTTCATCGAGTCGTTTAATGTGAGGCATTTCTTCAGCCATCATATGGACACTGTTCCTTCTTAGAATCTCCTGGGACTTTAAAACAAGACATATTTCAGATTAAAGAACCTTTTGAGTGATATCTGTTGTCACATGGGGCTTAGTATTTGTAATGACAGTATAATAATTTACAGATGAATGTCAAATATTTAGAATTGCTCACTAATTAAAAAGTGTTCTTGAGTCCTTATCATTGCTATGTAAACCTCTGTGAACAACAATGGGTTTTTATCAATGGAAAAAAAAAACCCAGAAACAAAGAATGAAAAGAAAAAAAATTGCTTTAATTCGTTACTTTTTTTTTCTGTGTGTGCCTGTGTATATTCCAGGGAAACTTTATCACAACCGCCTGCTAATTAACAAACATCAGACACATTAGTCTTGCATAGGTAGCTGTTATTAATTAGTGGTCTAAGATGCAATGAAATTAAAGATGCACGTCCCAATTTACCAAACGACTTCACTTAATCCTGCAAGATTTGTGTGGGATTTGGTGTACTGCAAAAATCCAGACGAACATAGTGCTCAAGTGCTAATTAAGCTCTCACGAAAAAGGATGCATTCTAGAAGAAACTTATCAAAGATGGCTTTAGTGTTGCAACGCATCCTGGGTGGTCATCTTGCAGCTATGGGCACATCTCCTGCATGGCCTGAAATAAAGGATAAAAATAAAAACATCCTGCATCGAAGTCCTGAAACCTGAAACCAGATTCAGTTAATTACTGACATTCAAAGAAGGTGAGGCTTGTGAGAGTGGATGAATAAAAGAATGCACTGGAAGAGAGACAGAATTCTATCCAGAGAATGACATGTTTTTAAAACAACCATCAAAGAATGTGCATTTATTCTCTGAGTAAGGATCTTTCATAAATATGCAAATTGCCATAGTGCCTTGCAAAACACAAAACTTTCTACACTGGTCGCATTCTTATGTTCTTTAGGATGTGGTTAAGCTTCAGCTGTGGATAGAGCAAAGGGGTGTTAAACACATGGTTAATACATGGACATTCTACTGGACATGGTAAAGAAAACCTCAGAAGTGTCTGGATGCAGAAGGAATGATTGAGTAACCTCTGGATGGGGTAAGTGCCAAGAGGTGTTGAAAAGAGACATAAGTAGATTGGCTGTATTTAGACAAAGCTTTCATGCTTTGCCTACAGTTCCCTTTCTTTTTCCAATAAATGATGTGTGACCATGCCCTCACTGCAACATTTGCTAAAAAATCCCCAACACAAGTTTCTATTAAGAGTTGCATAATTAATTGAATGGTTTTAATATAAATGCACTGGATCCTGGAAGGCCCTAGAGTTTGTAACTAGTGATGGGAAGATTGGATAATTTTAGGGACTTGGTCCTTTGAATCTCGCTCATCAAAATAAATGAGTCATTTAGTTCATTTTGTTGCTTTGATAAGAAATAAACTTTGCCTAGAGGAGTCCATCCACTAGTAGTCAGACACCTTCAGTGGCCATCATTCATAGCTGGAGATATACACAGCTCAGACAGGAAAAAATGCTTCATACTTGTCACATGTACTTTACAACACAGCGAGATTCTTTCTTCTCATATCCCAGCAATGTTGGGAGCATGGGTCAGCTGTGAAACAGTGCCTCTGGAGCACAGAGGGTTAAGGGCCTTGCTCAGGGACCCCAAGAGTGTCAGCTTAGTGATATCAGGACTTAAACCCCTGACCTTCTTATCAGTAACCCGGAGGCTTAAACACTGAGCTACCGCCTCCCCTATAATAAAATTATTAGCATGATTGGACCTGGTGATTAGCATGCTAGCCATGCTTAACTTATGTTAGCAATCCAACCATGACATTCGAACTTGCTGAAGCAAGGAGAAGGTATTCATAGCATAACCATAAACCAAACACTTCAGAAGGATGGATTGTACCAGAAAGTAGTAAGTTGGGGGGGACACACATGAAATCCTGTTTTGCTGAGTCATGCAAACATGTGGAAAGTGGCTGTGTGGTGAGAAAAAGAGCAAAAGAGAGCCTCTTGGTCTAGAACACCTCGTGCTGAGAAAACCATCCACAGAGTGCAGCATGGTAGTGGTAGCATCATTGAGAATCTGTGGTATGACCTAAATATAATTATTTAACTGTCTTGTGCAGTTTGCTATAGAAATATCATTAATGATTTGCAGCTAAATGTCGTTCTACCATCTATTAAGAGATGCCAGCTTTGTGAAATATACAAAAAAAAAATCTTTATTTCAGGAGTCAGTGAGAAAAGCAAATGGTAAGAATTATGATGAAGTTGATTCGAATTCTAGGTTTGGCCTAGAGGCATCATGATGATACAACACTGTGAACATATTCCTTCTCAATGATAGTCAGGAAACGGTATCTGCTCTTAAGCTATTTCCACTTTTAAGCCTATTCACAAAATGTGCTTTCACAGTAATTGAATTTCATCAAACATCAGTTGGAGTTTTATAGATAATTCTTATAATCAGTGATTATCAGTCTAGGCCAGTATGATCAAATAAAGGAATGACCTTGTGCTAATGAATTTCACATCATTTCCCATATATTGTATATATATATATGCTTTGTGTGTACATCCATGAAGCATAGAATCTTTTTGTACACATAATTTGCACACTTATCATTGATAAATTAGGTCTTGGGTCTACTTTCATCATTCGAAACCCAATTTTCTAACACAATCCATTAGTAGGTAAAACACCTTCAGATCCCCAACTGATAAAAAAATAATAAAAGAAAGAACAAAAAAATCTTCTCAGCCATTTTTGCAAAGGCTGTATATCAGGATTTATTACATTCTAAATCACAATATGTGCATGTCAGCTATCCCCTAACCCCACCACTTTCCTTATTTACAAATAGTACACAAAAGCATATAGAATAGATAGCATGGGGTTCTGTATGTATGTGCTCTGGGGTCTGGGCTGTTTATATCTTTGGTGCAACCAAGCGTGGAGTATTGCGAATCTCAGAGGGACCCGTGGTGTGTGTTATATCTCTACTTGTACGAATCTGAGCAGGGGAGTAAGTTATCCGAATATGATGATACGCATGAGGGTAGAATCAGACCCAAACAAGACCAAAGAGTCTAATCCAATTCAAGTGGGTTTTATTGTCTTTTCAGTCATATACAATAGTAAAAAAAACATGCACCTCATGTCAATGCGCTACATGAATATAAATTTATGAATATAAATAACATAAATGAACATAAAATAACCCAAAACACATCTGCAAACAGCATTTAGTGTAAACTACGATGAGACAATACAGTGTCCAACAGCACCAACCAGTACATTAGATGCATGTTTGTGCAAATAAATTAAGATAAAAAAAAAAACTGCACATGTAAAAATTGCCGGTTTAGAAGCAGGTGAAGCAGCTACTGATGCGATGCAATATGATTCACCCCAATTACGATGCAGTGCGATACGATTTCAATTTAATTTAACGCAATTCAATTTAATGCATCCCAATATGATGCAATAAAAAAATATGACACTGTGCAATTCAATATGGTACAGTTCCCTAGTTCGCTTTTATTTCTTTGGTTCAGACAGACAGAAAAATCATACAATCAGTATCAACCTAAATATAAAATACTAGTCACAAATTATTGTTCACTTTCTAAATAATAAAAGTATACCGCATCTACTAATAGTTATATATAAATAAATTGGGTTGTTAAATGATTCATTATGATACACCTTGTATCTGATGCATACTTTTAAAAATCTAAACACCACATCAATACCTTTTTTGCCAATGCAATCTTACCATCCCTATTAAGTGTGTGTGTTTCAAGTCCAGTTCTTTTGTACTGGGGAATCTGTTGGATTGTGGAAAGAAGCTGTTGCACAGTCTGGATTTCAGGGCCCAAATGCTTTGGTGGCTTTTTCCACACAGAATGAGGGTGAAGAGTGGGTTAGTGGAGTGTGTATGGTCAGCCACAGAATCACAGTGACAGAGACTTTTGGTTTCAAATATAAAATGCTTCTTTATTACCACTAAATAATAAAAAATGTATTCAAAAGAAAAAACAGTTTTATACACATATACATATCATTCAGGCGGATTAGTTTACATTCATTCCTATGAGAACGTTCGATTTGCATTGCGAACAAATTGCGTTGCGAGCACTTTTCCAGAACGAATTACGTTCCACTGTAACTGCGTGACTGCTCATTAACTAGGACTTATGATGGATACATTGCATAATCTACATTAAACAACACATTTCTTAATTAGTTTATTTAAAAAAAAAATATATATATATATATACAGCCATCAAACATCGAAGTTTACATATCTTTTTGGAAGGAGTTTCCAGTGTCAGGGCTTTGAAACAGAAATATACAATATATACATACTAGAGATTGTAACTGATGTATGATATGTTAGACAGGAATTAGCGTCTATCATAGATGTTCAATGCTAAAAAAAAAATTCTTAGCACTGGCAAAATTGCTGTGGTATAAGAGAAATAACAAAATATTTTGGGATGTGCATTTGCAGGATTATCAACTTTGGGGATAGTGGTAGTCATCTTAACACCTTATCTAAGATTATTTCATTATTATTATTATTTAGCCCATTGTGGTCGTCATTATTGTGTACGTCTAATGCAGCATTTCAATAAACTACTTGCAATACTATAAAATCTGTACTGTATTTGAATTGTGTTTTTGCGTTTGTGGACAAACAGTTTCAATCAGGTCAAGCTTTAAAATGATCAAAGGACATGTAAATGCTTGAAAGCATGCACACAACACTGACACACACACACACACACACACACACACACACACACACACACACACACATGCCTGCACTAGCAATTAGCATTCAGACACGAAACATAAAAGTCCACGTTAGAAGAAGCCTCGCACAAAAGCGAGCACGTGATCAACTTTTCAAGCCAACTACGATTCTGCAAGACATCCTCTTTGTGGCATGGCCATGATCAACTAGAAATGAATGGCCAAAAAAAAAAAAAAGAAGTCAATTAGTACAAATTTATAGACATTTTCAGAAATGGCTTTGCTTAGAAAAATGGCAGCTTTGTAGTTAAAAAAAAAAAAAAAACTGTTTTTTTTTTCCAGCAGTTGCTTAAATCCTAAAATGAGTACTGCAATCTTCTGGCACAGGCACACTGTAATGCTTTAAAAACAATTTACCAACTGTCATCGCTGTAATTACAGTAACTAATTACCTTCCTCTGCAAACAAATAGCTTAACGTAATGCTTGGACCCAATCAATTTTTTTTTTTTTTTAGAAATGCAAAATTCCCAAAGCCAAAATAGAATATATATATATATAATATAGTTTTTTGGCAAACCTGAAAAGGAAAGAAATAACGCACTTTGTTTTATCCATGCATAATTCCCTGGGAATATCATATCATAAATATTTGCATTCAGTTCTTATCAGGACATTTGCATTCGCCGCTTATCAGTCGGCGAGCCAGGCGCTGGCAGATAGCAAGAACGGCTTCCACGCCATACACCCGTTTCTAATGAGTCACGTCCTGAGCTGATATCACATTTTGGCTAGAACTTTATCACCAGAACTAGGAGGTCATATTCTCCGAGAGTTGGCTCATCATGGAACAGCGTTATTTTTTTGTTCTCCCATTTGATGTGATTAAATATGTTTTTTTTTCCTCTTTAATTCGGGAAAACATATTTTATATAGAATACAAATGTATTTCTAGTACGTGATAGCAGTGATACGTAATGATGATTAGCATTGTGACATAAATTCAGTTGTTACTTTAGAAGGTTTTTATCAGGACTTTATTCCTTGGAAGAAAGAAGAGGGAAAATAGAAAGTCATGGAAAGTCTAAGGAAGGATAAGAAACGGAAGCACTTTGCGTCCATGCGCAACAGTTTCTGAAGGAAAAGGGGGATTAAAGTCATAGTTTGATAACGTTCGAAAAAGGTATTCCACAATAACAATTTTATGCTGCCAGGTATAATAATAAATCAGCAATTTTTTTTTCACAAGACTTGGAGGTCATTTGAAGATTCCCAGTCAAACGCCCATCTCGTTAGTTGTTTTTTTTTTGTTTTTTTATCTGTTTATAATTTCCCTCCAAACTGTAGCTCTGTCTGAGGAACCTATCATTTGCACCTTTAACAGCTTAAAGGTGTTCTTGCAATAATAAATGTACATCTGCATTAAATAAGGTGTGATGTGAAAAAATATTGCGAAGCACCTTACAAAATGACCTTTTTTTTTCTATTTTTTATATTTCCTGGATGTTGTATTTTCTTGTGTTTGCTATATAAAAGAAAAATGACCATAAACCCCTTCTAATACAAAGTTATAGCAGCATTTCTGTATAATTACGCCACCTCTGGCTATTATTACTACGGACGCTCTCACAATCTCATCTGTTTTTGATGACGATCTTACTGTAATGTACAAAAATCCAGCACACAGGAATGGCTTGTCCTCAGCCCCTGTTAATAAGCTGCAGAGGGACGTAGTATTGCAGCTGCACGTCAGCTCGCTGAGAAGGCCGTCCACTGATCTACAGGGAGGCCGAACCACATCGGCTGTGTTATTGTCTCGGAATCTTATCTCTCTGCTGATGTTTAAACAGCGAAGCCAAGAAATTCCAGCCTCCGTCCTTCCATCTAGATCATCACTCCAATGAATCACCTCATTTGTCCCATCCTGTTTGGGAAATAAGATTTGATTTGAGCTGGAAAAAAAGGTTTATTTTACACCAAATGGTGGATTCAAATCTCTCTGATTAGACCTATCTTTTTTTCTTTTTTTTTTTACAGATAGCACCCCAAGTAAAGTCGAAATGAAGCTTAAGTAACCATGAAGTAAACAGGAAGTATGTATCTTGTACATCATGGGTCTATTCCTCTTCAGTGGTGAAAATGCATTTCTTTTTTTTCTGACCAATGCTTTAGCTGCAAAAGTGTAAAGAGGTGTAAGTGTAGTGTCTCATTGGTCCCAATTTGGTCTATTTTTAGGCAAAAAATGCAAGCATGAGCAAAATTCTTACCCCATACCCATCAGCTAGCTTGCTAACAACATTGGCTAATCATTTGCACTAACATAACACAATGCTACCTTGTTTGCTTTAAAACTCAACAACCCATAAAGGTTCCCTAATATCAGCTAGCTTTCTTAGCGATGATTCCTACTGTTTTAGGCAATAGATAGTTCGATTGATTAGCACTTGGAGTTCACAACATAACATATTACTAATAGTCTGATGTTATCTTGGTTTCTAGGGACGAAGTACAGCTACTGGAAATATTTACCTAAGCTAAAGTGCAACAAACCATGTATTTAGAGGTCAAGTAAAGGATGCGGATGAATAAAAATAAATAAGTTCTCTCAAAAATTAACATGTGGGACACCATATCACTAACTCCATCACACCGTGGTTCAGCCCGTTATTGCCAACCAACTACCTCGCATCGAGCACCTCCACATCAGTAGAAGTCTGCGCAGAGCACAAAACGTCATCAGGGACCCATCACATCCCGTTCACAAGCTGTTTAACTTCATTCAATCCAGAAGGAGATACAGGAGCATTCGCACCAGACCCAGCAGGCTCTAAGGCAGATTTTTCAATAATCGTCACTCTACTGAACTCTACACTACACTGCTAGACTCAGTAATGCTTTACTTATTTTACTGCCAGTAATGATCATGCAGATGTTCTGCAATCTGTACATTCTGTATTATGTATATATAATTATAACTGTATATAATTTAAAATTCACAGCAAATCCTAGACTAATATATCTGTATAATATCTGTATTTTTAATTGAATTCAATTGTATGTGTATAGCACTTATAAAAGTGGACATTGTGTCAAAGCAGCTTTACAGAGATAAATAGGTTATAAAATGTAAGTTTATATGTTAGTAATTTTTATTGAGCAAGCCAGTGGCGACTGGGGCAAGGAAAAACTCCTTGAGATGGTATGAGGAAGAAACCTTGAGAGGAACCAGGCTCAAAAGGGAAACCCATCCTCATTTATGTGGCACCAATGTCTATACAGGTCCGTCATGCATCGTGCTGTTCAGTGATGTGCGGTTAAATGCAGAACTGTTTATGCAACCTGTGGTCTTTAGCCCTTGTAACAGACTGTTAACATTACTTACAGTCCAAATCCATCCTTATAGCTTCTGAGTTGTTTAGAAACTTCTTCAGGCTGGTCATGTGGAATCATCCTCAGCTGTAATCGATCGATTCGGACAAATCCAGAAAGTATATACATATGTATTATCTTATTTGTATATACAAAGTACTTATCTCATATTGTACTCATATTTTCTACACATTTTCTATATTCTATATCTGTTAAGATAAATGTACTATTTTCAACGGTTTAGAAAATAAATTGTGTTTGTATGTAGTTATATGTCTAGTTCTTAGATCAGTTCTCATTATTATTCATATTTAATAGTAAATGGGCGTTTGTTGTAATTCATTACCCTCCATAAGAGAGCATCTCTCTCTGACCATGTGGGGAAGGTGCTTCATTGGCCTTTCTCTCAGAGGGGTTCCTCTAGCCTCTTTGACTCGTACAACTGCTCAAGCACCAGTCTCTTCATTCATCAGTAGCCGTTGGCCTGCTGAGCTCACATGCTGAGATGGTGGCTGTCCATTTGGAAAAGAGCTCCAGAAACAAGGACGGGAGATTGCATTTTTTGCACGAACATAAATTTTCCAGTGCCCTTGAATTTGATTTTGATGGTCTTTGCCTTCGGGGTCTAAACACAACACCCTTTGGGATTATGTAGGGTGAAGTGAAGCAAATATGTAGGAGTTTAGCCTGAGAGACCTCTCTCTAATATTTTATAATATTTAATATTTTATCTCCAGAATACGGAGTTATTGGAATTTTTGTGCACTCCCTAGATATTGACCAGTCAATTGAAAATGTTGGACCTCCTCTGTAATGTTACATATGATGTAGTAATGCTGTGTATTGAAAAGCATTTTTTATATATGCTAACACGTTAGGGGAAAAAGCAACACAGGTGCTTCTAGGTATATGCAAGTTATGTTATAAGTGTAACCCCAAATACACCTCACGTAGCCCCTGGCTTTACATCCCATAATGCATACATACATTAATCCCACATCCTATAATGCAATACCTAAATGAATCCCATGCTACATGCTATAAATAATACCATGTTTGTATCCACAAATGTTTAGAATTTATAGATTAATTTATTGTAGATTGAATTTTGTGATACATGCATCACATCAGGCTTGGACACCAGACCAAATTGAATCTAGTATTGGAACGTTAGCTAATTAAGTGTGTATGGATGATACATTTACTCATGGCCAGGAGTCCAAGAAAGGAACACCGACCATGTGAAACAGTCTGAAACAGAACAGTGATACACACTGTTTGCATTGTCTGTAAGTAAACTGTAAGTGAAATAGTATGTAGAAGCGGTTGTGTTACACCATCCAGACTGTATAGCATGGACATGTTTACTTAGATGGACTCCTGGCTATGAATGGCGATAAAATCTATGGCATTCGTAATCAGCATTTTAACTCTAGCTCTTCAGATGATTCATGGAGTCCTAATCTGTTGTGCCACAAAGCCTTGGTTTGTTGGATATCAGTAAAATTATAGTCATAAAGGTATCCATGAGTGAAGATATAAAGATCTATAGCTGATGCATAGTATAAGTAATTATAGGTAGCTAAGTTTAATTCACCTTAATCAAATTTGATTTGTATAGTGCTTATAACAACAGACATTGTCCCAATGCAGTTTTACAGAAATAAATACAGATATCAATGTTACATTTATTAATTATTCTGTGAGTTTATCCCTAATGACTCTGGCAAAAAAAAACAAAAAAACACTGAGATGGTATCTGAAGACACCACAAAAGTAGCCTGATTCAAATGTGAAACTTCATCTGAGTGACACTAAATGTCTATTCATTATAGTTCCAACATTGTTGAGGTTATCAAATGTTCCATGATGGAGACTCAAGTGTCAAACTGTTCAGGGTGATTGTAGTCCTTAATCACACTGTTTATATTAATTACAATCCAGATCAACATTCATTGATTTTGAGTTGAATCCTCCACTGGATCTTTAGACTGTTCATGTGGGACCATCCTCAGCAGTAATTGGTCCTTAATAGAAACAAAACTCCATCCAGAGGTAGAACATCTGGATGAATCAGGCAGGCCCACAAAGAAAAAGGGACAGGATCGCATGTAGCTAAGAAGCAAGTTCAAATGCTAACTCTGCATCCTTAAGCTAAGATTGGGTAAATGATTAAGCAAAGCTATTAGCAAGCTAGCTAACGTGTATGTTGTGGTTGTTTCTTAATTTAAACTAGCTTGATTGATACTAGCTAGCACTTGGTGTTAATAACACAGGATAGTAGAATGTAACTGAATAGAATGCTGGAACAGGTTTGGGTCTATTAAATGCTACTAAATCCAAAGCTAGCTGGAAAAGACAAATGAGTTTTGTCTATATGGGTCTGCTACACAGCTACACATGTTCTTTTACCCTCCAACAATGGCTAGTCATAATGCAAGTAAACAAATGGTAGTATTTGGAAAAGTCCCTGTTAAGATGGGATTAAGTTGCCAAGACCTTTTGATAACCTCAACCCAGACTTTATAAACATCCCATATCTCTCTAATGCATGCAGTGAATAATTTCCCAGTGGTACTTGGTGATGTCTGAGCAAATACAGCATAACTGTTACAGAAACATAACAGGTCAATTCATGTTTTAATTGAATCTAGATAAGTTTACTTGAGCTCACACTTCGATAAAAGCTTCTGATTGAAGCATTATCAGGATCAGAACTACAAACCGTTATGCTCCAGGACCAGCATCCCCCCCCCCCCCCCC